>JAHQZX020001594.1:0-51360 GCA_019804575.2 Pseudotulostoma volvatum
TACAAGCAAAGGGTGAAGGAACTATGTACACGGCTACTAGGTCACATGACTACATATCAAAGATAGTACCGTAACAGCAGCAGGAACTAGCTAATCAACAACCGGTAAGTAAAATCGGATCCTACCAAACATCGGAAGCTCCGATAACAAGTGTTGGGCAGTCTGCGCGAAAGAAAAAACGCGGCCGGAGATGAAAAAGCAGTTCTTCTAATCAAGCCCACCAAAAACTCCACCGCAAATGGGTATGCTATAGCAAGTATTCTCGCCCTGGAGAAAAGCCATCGGGCCGATGTAGCAACCGTTACAAAGAAAGCTCCTATGATCCGACTAGATTCAGATCCCACCGAGTCGGGTTCGCCGAGTCGGATTTCGCCGATTCAGTTTCAGGCTAGATAATGCAAGATATCTATATAATGTATATGCAGATCAGTGCCAGTGCCTAGAGAGAGAGGCCGGCAGGTTTCAATACGCCTTTTTCCTAGACTGCTAGATCTACTATCGTAGAACTTCCCTCACCCCATTATCCATCCGTGCTTTCCAACTTCTCATTTTCCTGTTGCACAGCACGGTACAGTCGAGCAGCAAAGAAAGCATCTAACTTATGCAACATTGCCTCACAGAAAAAAATTGGAACGCTAGAACCCTAAGCGTGCAAGCCGAAGGGATCTATAAGATCCATACATACTACTGAGACAACCAATTGAGCGTGAAAAGAATGGGGCAGAAATACATTGTTCAAGTCATGCCTCTACTATTTAGAGCCTGACGACTCGGAAGAGGGAAGTACCTAGTATCCCTGTTGTGATATGTAGCCACAAATTCCACAATCTGTGTAAGATGTATGTATAGTTAGGAAGGACAAAAGCTAAAGGAGGACATCAGACATCTCCAGCGGGTGTCGGACGAATCTAAGCTGGCCCCGACCAGATGGACATATTGCATTCATGCGGCTGGAGAATAGGCGCTTTGGGAAGCTTCTGAATTTCACCAGTCCGTCATCAGTAAACCCCCCACCCAGCCACACGACCCCCCGCGGGCAGTGGGTGTTAGAAGAGTTCGGGCGCTGGAGAGTCGATTTACGAAGGGACTTCACAGGTGAGCTCGATCATATATATCGCTCTTTTGATCTCAGGTGTCCTCGAGTTTTCATTCAATGATTGGGGCTGTTGCTCACTTTATCGACCCAAAAGGGCGTCACCTGGTGACAATATAGCTATCTCACTGCCTAGCATCATTCGGTCTTCAGAATTCAAGAGTGAGTTGGACTTTTTTGTCTAGGATAATAATATCGAATTGAATAATATGACCGTTGACAAGATCCCCACGTTTTATACCCCGGGACCGGGGCGAGCTCGGCGGCGCCAAAGACTGTTTCCTGACACATGTCACCAATTTCTCAGCGAAGGCATTCCTATTGGGTCAGAGATGGGAGCGCCCATTCGTCGAAGAACTGCTCATAGTCTGACAAAGAGTCATGGACAGAATGTCCTGCCCAGAAATAACGGGGGGTCATGGGATGGCTGCAAAACCTCATCCGGTATCTTCGAATTTCACTGTAAGACTTAAAGAAATGCCGGGTAGATAGAGGAAGCCAGAAATATTTTAATAATCTGCGGTATGATTCTACTCGTTATACCTATGGCCTGGAGCACCTCTATTAATGATTAAGGAGCTTCTTCAACGCAACGAAACACGATGGAACTCATGCTTTATTTCAATTGGCCAGCATTAGACTAGTTGTTCGATCATAATCGCCTCCTTTCGCTTTACGGCTCTCCCCACAGCTACCAATTTTAACCGATTGTCTAGAACTAGATGGTCTTTGTTTGTAAGTGTTCGGATGCGGCTGAATTATATTCATTGAGAATGTCTACATCTGACTGCGGAGAGTTTTGACTTAGGGATGCTATCGACTACCTTAGAAAGACTATACTGAAGAATACATAGCAGCATTTCGCAGTGGGCCGTAGCCCTTGTATCCGGGTTCATGGGTTCTATAGGGCTAATAAAAAGTGAAGGAAAGGTAAATTAAAGCAGGGGAGCCTTCTGGGGGAGGCCCCCTACCATAATTATCAATTAGGCCTCAATCCAACTTGTTATTCGCCACTTGGACGGTGTATCATAGAATGCTTATAAAAAGAGAAGGCCCAATAAGGAAGTAGCGAACCTCCCCTGTAAGTTCCCGCATATGAAGAGCACATCTATTTAATCTTTCTGTTTCGATCCAGCTTCCCACCCTCCTTTCCTTCTCTCGGCTCCCAGGAACATTACATGTAACCAGTGCACCATCACTCTCCACACAGAAATGTCATCAACCACGTTTACTATTTATTTACCGCTATGGGCGATTATCATTCTTTTTCTCTTGGCCGGCATGTTCTCGATAGGTTTCGTCGTCGTTTTCTGGTGGTCACGGGAGTTTTTCCCCCATTTTTTTAGGGCCAGGTATGGTACCAATAACATCACGATTATTTACCTTATGTGCACCCGAGCGCTGATAATGATATACTATCTTCCGCAGATACACCAGATCCGCACCCACAGCCGCGATTGAGTCCGAGCAGCGACTAAGCTGACCAAGCGAGGAACTTGAACGTGCATCAAGTAATGACGACTAGCTCAAACGGTGTGTACCACATTTCTTTATGGGTTGGGATCCTAGCTCCCCTAGGGTCTCAAGGAGGAAGTTTTGGCCGATATAATGCATTTAAAATTCTGTTTTTCTAGATCCTAATTGATTACATTACGCAGACACTTGCTAGAGTTGTTCCAGTCAACCCATTACCTAGCTGATTTATATCCCTAACGACATGTTTGGCGTTATCATTGAAATGTGGCGCGAAGATCAATAAGATTCGGCACTTCAGAGAAATGTGATTAAAGTCAACGAACACAAAGTCAATAGCAATGAGCGACTAGTTACGATTGCCAGAAAACAGGAGTGCAACCAGATGGGCCTTTACATGCTATACTCAGGACCCGGTACGTAGCCCCGCAGCGCCTCGATGGCTTCATATTTATGCTAACACAACTTTAGAAAGCGAAAAGAACCGTATCTAGGATGATTGTTAGCTTCTCGGTCCCAATGGCCACCGGTTGGGTCGTGAAAAGTTGTCTACCCCAGATTACTATTCATTAACTTTTCCTCTTTTCTTCTTTTTCCTTTTCCTTTTCCCATTCATCTTTTAGCCTTGAAATTTTTTATCAGAGGTTTCTTTGATTGCTTCTTATTTCATCGTCCACGACCCCATTCAGTTAAAATCCCGGTTCTTATTCAACACCTGGAGAAACCGTAGATGCAAGCTTTTCATGTTTAGGGTTTGGATCTGTGGAGTCCAGGCGCTTCATATTAAATTATTCCCGGACGCCATAACACCTCTATTCATTACACTATACTGTAGCTATTGTCTCCCCTACACATTCTAGATCTCAGAGAGGTTGACATGCCTAATTAACAGTCCATGGCTGGAGGGAGGGGGTACGATGTGGTGCTTCGGAGGAGCAACTATATCCCTGAACCTGTGTCTCCCGAACTGCCATGTAGACACCTACAGTGTCCTACCCAATTATTTTGAATGTACACCGGAGCTTGTCCTGTCGGGCTTGCAGAGGACTGAATCATTACTGGCCGAGTCACACTCCTCGCCGAACATAACAATGATCTCGACCGCCAAACCTCATGCCTACTCCTACATAGAACTGTTGTATAGCTTGACACTCTTAAAAATGTGTTTTTGGGCTTTTGTTGATCCTTTTTTGCCGGTTTGCTTGAATCTATTGAATTCCTATTTCGGCTGTATTTCGCTCTAATTGTAATGGCTGTTAAACATTCACGAGTTTCAAAAAATGGAGACGCCATAGATCTAGGTGACTTGATACTTCTTATTTCAAAAACCATTAATAAGACAATTTAAAGCCGGAGTTCTCGTCAGATAAGCACAACGTCTATCATAGACTCCGAAGAGATTCTTTTCAAGGGTAATGTCATGTAATCCCAAGCTTCAATGTAATGACCCAATCCCGAAGCATAAGTATTGGGTTGATGATACTAGCTACAAGGCGGTCTAGATACAATACCGAAAGCGATTCACCGCCTGGCAAGCCACACCACACCACTAAGCGACCAGCTATGCCAACAGTTATGCCATCTATGTACCAAGTCAATTTAAGTTGTTCATTCCTGACGTTGGTAGATGTCTCAATTTCCTTCTGTAGTTCATAATTGTAACATATAGTTTGGTTCTATCAACTATGGTATTCGTAGGAGCACTAAAACTCTAGACAAGGCTTCTATCAGGTCCCCAGAATCTAATTCTCCATAGGCATTAGGATGGTCAGACAGTGATGGATTGGCTATTGCCTAGATATGGGAATGAAATCGGAAGAAAATCGAGGTAAGATGCTGCGTTCACGTTTAGGGGGTTAGAGTTGTTCCCATAAGCTTGACTAATAGTTTAAGGGTTCAAGACTTGAGGTCTGATGGTACATTATGTAGCTGGCCTACTGTACGCCAAAGATTACTCATTAGATTAAATGTATTTTTAGAATAGGCTTTCCTGAATAGCTTAAGCTGCTTTCCAAAGGTTGATACGACGTTCTGGTGTTGAAATTTCGAGTAGCCCATAGGACGCCACATACTACTAGGATCATAGTATCACATGCATCTTGTGCCCAGCTCACGCTATGATAAGCGTAGCCTCCGAAATATGGGACTTAATTGGATAATTGGATAACTGGATAGCACTTTCAATTCCGCCTCTAGATCTGGCTCCAGGGCCGCTGCCCCCACCCACTTAGGAATAACGATAGCTCCAATAATAATCGTACAAAGTTTCGATGGCTATGTCTTAGCATCACGCAGGGCGGCAAAGTCGCCTCGTTTCTTGCCGTTGAGATAAGTCCAGGTCTTAGAATTACTGCCATGTATATACTACGCATTCGAGAAGCCCCCGCTGAGCTTTTCTCTAAACAATATATCTCCTCTCCGTTACTATAGGTTACCATTATTGATTCCCTACGTCTATCATCATTCATGATGGCACAGAGTGCTATACCTACCACAAGTCAGCCATTAAATTTATTAGCCCTAGGTACTTTAGCAGAAAGTTTCTCATCGTATCCTACCCTAGGCTAACCATACATAGATGGAGGTGGCATCCGAGGGTTATGTGAACTACTTATTTTGGACGAAATTATGAACCGGGTCAAGTATGACAGGGAACTGACAGAACAACCGCGGCCTTGTGACTATTTTGATCTTATTGGAGGAACTGGCACAGGGGGGTGGGTTGCTATTATTGGTTCTTGAGTCCGAGTCATTCAAAACGAGTGCATATCAAAGTAAGAAGGTTTTTGTACTAACGGAGATTTTTTAAATAGGCTTATTGCGCTTCTGCTTGGTCGACTGCGGATGACGACCGAGGAGGCCTTGCGAACTTATAACTCACTTGTTGGTGCTATATTCTCAAAAGATAATAGAAAGCGGATATTCCAAGATGGGGCATTCAAGGCTACAACGCTTGAAAATCGAATGAAAGAACTTGTCTCCGAAATGAACCTTGGAGAGTTGATGCTTGACACATTAAACCAGTCGAACAAGGGAAAAGCATTCGTCTGTGCCATGCCGGCAAGTAATTTTGCCTACCCTCGACGGTTCCGAACATACTCGGTCAGAGAGTTAGCTAGTGTAAACTGCAGAATTTGGGAGGCTGCTCGTGCAACAACCGCCGCTCCCACATTCTTCAAACGGATCGCTATCGATCATAAGGACCATGCCCAAGGAATATTTCATTGATGCCGGAATCGGATGTAACAATCCAGTGAACCAGGTGTTGGAAGAAGCGAGAAACGTGTTTGGGAATGACAAGGAAGTGGGGTGTCTTGTTAGCATTGGGACTGGATATCCGGGGACGATTGGCTTAGTGAAACTAGATGTGTTCCAAAAGCTTCTACCTACGCATCTGATTGAGACACTGAAGAAAATTGCAACTGACTGTGAGGGAATGGCAAGCCTGAGGGGCTTAAATGAGAGGTTCAAGGGCTTTCCAGGCCTTTATTTTCGTTTCAACGTCACTCATGGTACTGAGGGTATTCCTTTGGAAGAATGGCGGAAAATAGGAGACCTTACCCAGCACACAACAGCATATATGACAGAGACTACAGTATCCAAAGCTATTGATGAGGTAACTCATATACTCGGCACATCTAAGGGCTCTGGTGCAACACTGGGAAATATATGTTAGTCATCGGAAGTGTAGCTATGTACCTACTATATCGCTGTTCTAACTGACTAATCAGGTGGAGTTTCCCAAATTCGAGACACAACCGCTCAGCGTGTTCAAATCCGACCAAAGCCTAGTGCAATATTTACTGGACGGGAGACAATATTGCACAAGTTAGATGTGTTCTTTGCTGCTCGACCTGGTGGCCTCTCTCCAAGGCGAGAATACTTGCTATACGGACTCGGCGGATCTGGAAAATCTCAGATTGCATTGAAGTTTGCGGATGAATATCAGTCGAGGTGAGCACTTCTAAAAGTTATATTTAGTGCCTAGCTGATTTTGAATAGATTCTTGCATATTATCTGGATTGATGCAACCAATAAAGTTACAATCGAACAAGGTTACAAAGATCTTGCAATTAGACAAGGCTTGAATCCTAATGCTGAGGGCGTTTTGCGCTGGTTATCAGCCTTAGGCCAGGAATGGCTGTTACTATTCGACGGGTGTGAAACGCCAGAAGACTTGGATGACCTTTTACCAATTGGCGACAATGGAAACATTATATATACGAGCAGAAACCCAGCCCTAGGGCATTTACTTCCAACCGAAGCCATCTCAGAAATCAATGAAATGGAAAGTGATGATGCGGTTACACTACTCCTTCGGGCTTCGCGGTTTAATGAAACAGATGATGGTTTACGTCGCTTGGCAATGCCGGTAGTACAAGAACTTGGTTTTCTTGCTTTGGCAATTGACCTAGCCGGGGCCTCTATTAATATGGGTGAATCTCGGCTTGAAGACTATGTCAAGGTGTTCCGTAACCACCGGGAAGAGATGCTAAAGAACCCAATGTACAGGGGCGCATCAACATGTGATCGGGCAGTATATACTACCTGGGATATCTCATACATGGCAATAGAACAGGCCGCCAAGGGAAGAAACCCCCGAAGATCCCAGCATTCAGCGATCGCACTACAAATATTGATGATTTTTGCTTTCCTCCACAATGAAGGCATTCTGGAAGAAATGTTCAAGCGTGTAGCAGAGAGTCAAAAAGTAGCCAAGGGCCCCAGCACCGAGAATAATGGTGATAAGAATGTGAATCTTTTAAATAAGATCCTGCAACTTGATTCCAGTGGCACCTGGGATCCGTTTCTGTTTAGGGGGGGATTTCTACTTTACTCAGTCTCGTACTCATTAATTAGAGAGGATAAGTTAGAGAGGTGCTTTTCGATTCATGTTCTGGTCTATTCCTGGGCTCGGGACCGGATACCTCAGGGTAATTGGTTGAGTCATTCACGAGCTACGCGAGGATTATTGGCAGCTTCATTGAGCAGGGGTTACCCTAGTTCCGAGGACTATATATTCCATCGCCGGCTTCTTCCGCATATTTGAACTTGTGAAAAACATGGAGGAGGGAAGGTGTTTCTATCGGAAAGCCATAAGCAAGGTGGAAAGTTTGTGTTAGCGTTTTTCGAGACCGGGCAATGGAAAGAGGCTGAAGAGCTGGGGGTGGAAGTGATAAAGATGAGGAAGAGGGTACTTGGAGAGGAGCATCCTTCCACGCTAACTAGCATGGCTAGCCTGGTGTCAACATACGAAAAACAAGGGCGGTGGAAGGAAGCTGAAAAGCTGAAAGTCCATGTGATGAAGATGAAAAAGAGGGTGCTCGGAGAGGAGCATCCACGCATGTTGACTGGCATGGCCAACTTAGCGTTGACGTATGAAAACCAAGGGCGGTGGAAGGAGGCCGAAGAACTGGGAGCACAAGTGATGGAGATAAGAAAGAGGGTGCTTGGGGGGGAGCATCCACGCACGCTGATTAGCATGGCCAACCTAGCGCTGACATACGAAAACCAAGGGCGGTGGAAAGAGGCCAAAGAGCTGCGAACACAAGTGATGGAGATGAGAAAGAAGGTGCTGGGAGAGGAGCATCCAGACACGCTGATTAGCATGGCCAACCTAGCGTCAATGCATGGATACCAAGGGCGGCTGAAGGAGGCCGAAGAGCTAGCAGCGCAAGCGATGAAGACGAGTAAGAGGGTTCTTGGAGGGGAGCATCCAGACACGCTGACTAGCATGTCTGTCCTAGCGTCAACGTATGAATACCAAGGGCGGTGGAAGGAAGCCGAAGAGCTGGGAATACAAGTGATAGAGATGAGAAAAAAGGTGCTTGGAGAGGAGCATCCACGCACGCTGGTTAGCATGGGCAACCTAGCATCGACGTACGAAAACCAAGGGCGGTGGAAGGAGGCCGAAGAGCTGGAAGTACAAGTGATGGAGATAAGAAAGAGGGTTCTTGGAGAGGAGCATCCACACACGCTGACTAGCATGACTATCCTGGCGTCGACGTACGAATGCCTAGGGCGGTTGAAGGAGGCTGAAGAGCTGGGAGCACAAGTGATAGAGATGAATAAGAGGGTGCTTGGAGAGGAGCATCCAGACACGCTGACTAGCATGGCTATCCTAGCATCGACGTACGAAAACCAAGGGAGGTGGAAGGAAGCACAAGTGATGGAGATGAGTAAGAGGGTGCTCGGAGAGGAGCATCCCGACACGCTGGCTAGCATGGTTATCCTAGCATCGACGTACGAAAACCAAGGGAGGTGGAAGGAAGCCGAAGAGCTGGAACTACAAGTGATGGAGATGAGTAAGAGGGTGCTCGGAGAGGAGCATCCAGACACACTGATTATCATGAACAATCTTGCATTTACACTTAAGGCCCAGGGCCACTACAAGAAGGCGATTTCATTGCTAGAGAAATGCCTCCAGTTGCGGGAACAGGTCCTTGGCTCTCAGCATCCATACACGACATCATCGCTTAAAGCTTTGAATACATGGCGATCGATCGAGAGGTCGATTAACTCCGAGATAGGCGTATTATAGCCTGAAAGAGACTAGTAATTACTATTGTCATGATCATGATACGCGCTTCGGGGCTACACCCTTATTAGGGCGCCAGAACTCTGTTCTTATTATAAAACCATTGATTACCGTACCTAATAAAATTTACCTAACCTATACCCTTAACTACCTAGCAAGTGTGAACATGGAAGGATTCGTGGGTCACGTGACCCGCATTCGACCGTCCTCACATTCAAATCACAACTTCGTTTTCGTTGGCGGGAGCCATAAGTCCGAAAAATAGAAACCTAAGCCGAGCTGGAGAGTTTTAAAAGCTCGCTGCCAACGCAGCCACGTGGGGGGCCTTGTGGGTTACATGTGGTATATTAAGCGAACGCTTTTCTGTTTACAAACGCCAGAGATGGCGATACCCCAGACTATTACTCATAACATTAACCGTTGCACCCTATCAGAACACAGCGGTGCTTTTGATGAAGCCTAGACGGTTCCGCCTGTTTGTATAGGGCGAGAGGAGTAGCATGGGCGGCATTTCTGTTGCCGCGGGCCGGGCATAAACTGAGAGGGCATATGGAGGTATATGTAGTATGATAGAGGTGAAAGGGACGTCTGAATGACGCCTGAGCAGGCTACACCGAAATTTTTAAGTACAAACCAAGGTCATACCCCAATCAATAGGCTTGGAATAGCTTGGAATAAATCATCAAGACTATACCTGAACAAGTTTGTTTATTAGGCTTCTTCTGCATTCTGCAATCGTCAACGTGCTTGAGGAAAAGAGGAGGAACCCAAAGTCGTTATGGACCGCAAACCTTTCATAACGATAAAAACCAAACTACTGAATCGAGACAGGCCTTAAGCTTGCAGCTCTGGATCTGGTAGAGTAAAATCAAGATCCAATTCTACATAGAACTGGAATCGTTTATCGGTCTAAACGGCGGCTTCTACGAATGCCTTCAGAGGCACCTACCTACCTTATTGGCAATTGCGTGGTATTATTAGATAAAGTGGGTAGGCGTAAGGCTATGTTAGGTACCAACTGGCTTGTACCTAAGTAGTATTATAGATACATAATATCTACCTTTCCTTTCTCCCTCCTCACTTCTTATCCTTTTTCTCCCCTAGAAAAGGAAAACGGAAGAAATTAAAAATAGAAGAATACCTACATTGGATATTCAACCAAGTCATAATCATATTGATCTCACCATAGCCACCAAAGAGTGCATGTTCATTATCGCTACCAAACTAACAACCTAGGTATCTATTTCTAGGAGTTCGAAGTTCGTTGGCATGAATCCTATGTACCTTCCTATTCGCCTAGCCGGTAGTAAGGAGCAACCGTGGTCCCCTAAGAAAACAAGAGAATGGAAAAGAAAGATTGACCAGCTCGATAATCAGAAATTCTGAAGGAGCGATCACATTTCAAATCAATGATGGCAGAGCACACCAGAGATCAGATCTCAATATTGATTTCCAAGTCTAGCGCTGCAATATTCTCATCATCCATATTCCGGTGCCGGATAACGGCGATGCCTCCTTTCGTGGACTTCTTCTGGCTGCTCGATGGCGTCATGCTGCGTACAGGAGCGTCGGTCTTCGGAGAGTTCGCTCCGGTTGTAGGTGTCTGCGCACGAGCACGGTCGCTGCCATCTGCCGACTCCTCTTTCTTTGAGGTCGCGCGGTGGTTCATGTGATCGTGATGGATTTTAGCTCGCGTTTTGACACGGGCAAACGGGTCTGCTGTGGCTTCACCGCGAGCCACAGCGGCCGCAGCCTTGCGGTTGGCTTTTCGTTCTTCAAGCTGTGCACGCCGCACATTCTCGGTATTGAGTCTTTGATTGCGTAGGTTGATTTCGGCAAGGCGCTCTTGCTCACTGGGCTTGTCGGACCGCGGTTTATAGAGGGAGGTGCCGAATGCAAGCTTGGGACCTTTCAAATCTGCAATCTCGGTCTGGCATTTGGTAATTGCCTCCTCATCACCGACAGCGGTAGCTCGTTTGAGCTCTTTATCGAGTTCAATGCGCTTCCAAATCGCCATCTTGTTGTCGGACGAGCCCTGTCGGCGCAGCTTTTCGTTCAGCTCGTCTTTCGAAAATGTGTAGTCAAGCAACCGGTTGATGTCGGCCACCTTGGTAGCGAGCATCGGCTTTGTAGGCATTTTGCACTCCTCAACAGTCATGGTCTGGCGGTAGCGACTAAATTCAATCTGAAATGGTCAGTCATGATCTGTCGGCGATAACCGACCATTAGACAAACCTCGGTGAATGGGGAGTCGGAACAGGCAATGAATGGGAACTCGCGTTCGGCCTTCCCATGCGCCAGGAGGGCATATTGGTTGGTAATGAAGGGTCGGCCATTCGAGGCTTCCATAGCGTAGGGCTTTCCTTCAGTAAACCCTGTTTTCGAAATTAGCCAGCCTCAACAGAGGGAGGGGGGTAGAACCCCCGTACTCTTAATTAAGCACACACGATACTCATTCAGCCCGGTTTCCCTATTCGGGCCAACATTGAGACGGGTGTAGCAGCCGGGAATGGCAATATCGAATGTGGGATAAAAGCAAACCTGGGCGAAGTTGCTCCGTCCTACACGAGCACGTTCGAAGTCTCTCAAGTCCGCAACCGGGTCATCCTTGGACACTGGCTGACCGCGATTAGATTTCTCATCCCACTCAACTTCGCTCTCACCTTCCGCATCCAGATCGGAGGGGCGACTGTCAACGGATCGACTTCTACGGTCTGCTTTTTTGGCACTCGCATCACGACGGCGTATTTCCTCCCGTTTCCCTTTTTCTTCACGCTGTCTCTTATAGGCCTCAATGGCATCCGAAGTTTCACCGACTTTACGGCCGCCCAGAGTCGTTTTCTGTCGGGAGCTCTTCCGCTGTCCATCTTCCTGATCTATCGCATTGGCTTTGCGTTTATTCTTCTTTGCCTGGGCACGAGCGGCTTCTCGTTCACGAGAAGCTAGAAGACGGCGAAGGGCAAGGTCTTGGTTGCGGCGGTCGACCTGCTGGGCACGCTCGGAGAGGATCTCTTCACGTTGCCTTTCTGGCATCGCCATAATCTTCTCTTTGTCCTTCGCGGACTCGTAGAGCTTCTCAAACGGAAAGATGGGGCCAGCATCTGCATCTGGCGGTGGAGATGGAGATGATCCAGAGCGGGATTCAGACATGCTAGCTGACTGCAGGGACTTGGGCGACCCAGCTGAAGACCTGTCCATGGCAAACGGATGTCAGTTTTGATTAAACACAGGGAAACAATGACAAGAGACGAGAGACAGAAGCCTCGGGGAGAAGTGAAATACGCACAGTTCACCTTCCTCAAACTCCTCCTTTTTCTTCTTGGGCCGCCGGACGGGTTTCGCGGTGCCTTTGCGCGCCATCTCGGGGGTTTGTTCTGGAGAGTAAGATTTGTTGGAGAAGGAAGGAGGCGCGGGTGGAGAGGCGGTTTTGTGTTCTGAATGGGGGGGGGCTTCTTCATCAGAGGAGTCGCCTCCCGCCAGCGCGAGAAGCTCTGCGTCCAAGTCTGCGTCCGCCATGGTGAATTCCGACCAACTAGCCCAGGTCCCCAGGGTGGTGCAGGTTTCAATAGGGGGGAATAGCGGGTGCTTCCCAGTGGAAAGGGAAATATGGCCTGCTTGGATCACGATTACGAAGGAAGCTCGCGCGAAGAGATCGTGATAGATTAGTGTCCAGACCTGCTAGAGCTTGTTACAGCATTTCAAGCAACAAAAGGAGAGCGAAGGAAAAGAAGGTATAATATTTGAGTAGGCAGGGTATACAAGCAAATGCAAATGACTGTTGAGGCACGATGAGCAGTTATAAAAGTAGTTGGCAGGAATCGCAACACTGGCTCGCGCAACATTGAGAAGTTTCATGACGTCGGGAAGCCGGTTGCAAGACATTGGCCCAGTGACCACCCACAACCGCGCGGTTAATCCCTGTTCCTAGCCAGATTGGGGGAAGTGCCCGGGCCGCAAAACAGAATAATAGATCACATGCCCTTTCCCATCATCATATAGAACAGAACTAAGTTGCAGTTATATGTCCACCACCTACCTTCTTCTCACAGCCTTCTAGTATTATCATTGCTACTCTAACCCCCCACACACCCTCCCACTAGATCATTGGGTTTTCGATATATCACAGAAGACTCACCAAAGGGAAATGAACAATGCAATGTTGACCTTCCGCACATTTGCACAATCTCACTGCCGGTGCTCGCGACAGCAGACCACCCCGCTGTTTTTGGACTTTCTGGCCCCTGTAGCTTCGCGATGTCGTCAAATTCGGTATAACTCAACGGCAGCTTCTCCACCATCCGAGGCGGTAGACTCGACCACCAAATCCAGATACAGGTTGACAAAAAGGCAGCGCGAGTACTTGGACAGTGCCCTCCGCGTCAATCAGGCCGGGGAACTAGCGGCCACCTTGATTTACGACGCCCAGACGCCTTTAGTGGTACGGTCTCATCCTCATCTTCGGTCTTTGATGAAGCATATGTACGACCAGGAAGCAGGCCACTTTGCGACATTCAACAAACTGGTGGCGAAGCATCGCATCCGCCCAACAGCTATGTATCCAATTTGGGCACTCGCTGCCACATTTTTGGGATGGTCAACGGCGGTCCTCGGTCGGGAGGCAGCCATGGCATGCACCGAAGCTGTGGAGACGGAGATCGGTTCTCACTACAATGAGCAGGTGCGCGAACTTCTAAGTTGGATCGCGGACGCCGACAAACGGGGTGAGGCGGTCGATGCTGAGATCATAGATCTGCTCGCATTGCTCAGAAAGACGAGGGATGAAGAACTTGAACACCTGGATCATGCAGTAGAGAACGACGCAAAGGAGGCCCAGCCTTATGATCCGCTGGTCAGCATAATCCGACTCGGATGTAGAGGCGCGATCAAGATTAGCGAGAAGCTATGATCCTGTTTTCTTATGGAGGACTGCTTTCAAGTCAATTTCGTTCTAGCTCCTCAAGTTCAGTTCGAAATTAACCAACGTTCGCCTCTAAATTTGGCGACATGGCATGCTGGATTTTATTCTTGGCTGGTTAACTTTTGAACGGAAGCCTTTTGAAGTAGGAATCAACAGCATAGCACCAATTGTAGTCCTCCTACGTTTGGAGCGACAGAGGGGCAGGGAAGGAGTAAGAAAGACTAAAATAGAAACCTTTGCAACTAAATTCCAGCCTAACTGTATAGAGTATAGTATATGTAAGAGAGCAATTACGACTAAGGAAGACAGCGAAGGTCTGAGCTACTGAGGTAAACTCCGGGTTGGAGCTTGACGGATCCCAGGTGCCACTGAAATCAAGTTGCAGGATCTTATTTAAAAAAATTCGTGGGACTGCCAACAACTATCAGGTATCTCAAAATCCTCGCTCCCGGCCTGAAGGAGTAGACCTGGAACCTCTAAGGACGAACTTGGTACAGGGTGTTTCTTCACAGAAATCGCGTTCTAAATGCTATGTGGTCCGGAAAGAAAGCGCGAGAAATCATGAAAGGATGCTAGAAACTACTATACGTCACGAATTGGTTCAGCCTCTACCGAAAGACATGTTCTACATACGGGGTTGGGGATGAAGATCAATGGAATATGAGCGAGAAGGACTTCTTGAAAAGGATTTAGGGACGACGTTACTACGTTAGAATACTCGACAAAACCGAATAAAGATTCTTGGAGCTTCTGGAGATGTTGAGTCCGCTTGTCCACTGAGATATCATAGAGTTCAATACCTGGCTGCGGCTGGGGGTATATAGAGACGACATAGGACACCTGTGGTAGGCAGGTACAAGTAGTTAAGGAACAAGCTCGCTCACCCAGGGCATAAGGTCGGTAAGTTTTATTAGGTAAGGTAATCGATGGTTTTATAATAAGAACAGAACTCTGGCGCCCTAATGAGAAGCTTATATCATAATCATTTGAATAATAGGTAGTAATTAATCTCTTTTAGGGTATATACACCTATCTACAGGGTTGATCGACCTCTCCAATCGCCATGTATTCAGAGCTTCAAGGGATGATGTCGTGTATGGGTGCTGAGAGCCAAGGACCTGTTCCCGCAACTGAAGGCATTTCTCCATCAATGAAATCGCCTTGTCGTTGTGGCCTTGGTCCTTGAATGTAAATGCAAGATTGTTCATGATCATCAGTGTGTCCGGATGCTCCTCTCCAAGTACCATCTTTCTCATCTCCATCACTTGTACTTCCAGCTCTTCGGCCTCCTTCCACCACCCTTGGTATGTGTATGTCGACGCTAGGTTGGCCATGCTAGTTAGCATATATGGATGCTCCTCTCCAGGCACCCTCTTTCTCATCTCCATTACTTGTACTTCCAGCTCTTTGGCTTCCTTCCACCACCCTTGATATCTGTATGTTGACGCTAGGTTGCCCATGCTAGTCAGCGTGTTTGGATGCTCCTCTCCAAGCACCCTCTTATTCATCTCCATCGTTTGTACTTCCGGCTCTTCAGCCTCCTTCCACCGCACTTGGTATCTGTACGTCGACGCTAGGTTGGCCATGCTAGTCCTCCCCAAACGCCTTTTTATTCATCTCCATCACTTGTGCTCCCGGCTCTTCAACCTCCTTCAGCCATCCTTGGGTTTCGTACGTCGACGCTAGGTTACCCATACTAATTAGCGTGGAAGGATGCTCCTCTCCAAGCACCCCCTTTCTCATATCTATCACTTGTACCTCTAGCTCTTCGGCCTCCTTCCACCACCCTTGGTTGTTGTATATTAATACTAGGATAGCCATGCTAGTCAGTGTGTCTATAGACGCTCCTCTCCAAGCACCCTCTTCCTCATATTTGTCACTTCCGCCCCCAGCTCTTCAGCCTCTTTCCATTGCCCCGTCTTGAAAAACGCTAACGCGAACTTGCCACCTTGCTCATGATGTTCTAATAAAAACTCCTTCCCTCCACCGTGCTTTTCACAAGTTTGAATACGCGGAAGAAGCCGGCGATGGAATGTATAGTCCTCGGTACTAGGGTAACCCCTGCTCAATGAAGCTGCCAATAATCCTCGCGTAGCTCGTGAATGACTCAACCAATTACCCTGAGGTATCCGGTCCCGAGCCCAGGAATAGACCAGAACATGAATCGAAAAGCACCTCTCTAACTTATCCTCTCTAATTAATGAGTACGAGACTGAGTAAAGTAGAAATCCCCCCCTAAACAGAAACGGATCCCAGGTGCCACTGGAATCAAGTTGCAGGATCTTATTTAAAAGATTCACATTCTTATCACCATTATTCTTGGTGCTGGGGCCCTTGGCTACTTTTTGACTCTCTGCTACGCGCTTGAACATTTCTTCCATAATGCCTTCATTGTGGAGGAAAGCAAAAATCATCAATATTCGTAGTGCGATCGCTGAATGCTGGGATCTTCGGGGGTTTCTTCCCTTGGCGGCCTGTTCTATTGCCATATATGAGATATCCCAGGTAGTATATACTGCCCGATCACATGTTGATGCGCCCCTATACATTGGGTTCTTTAACATCTCTTCCCGGTGGTTATGGAACACCTTAACATAGTCTTCAAGCCGAGATTCACCCATATTAATAGAGGCTGTCACGGGCTACTCCCGCTGTTGTGTGTTCGGCTATGCCATCACGCTAAACCTTTTTTATAAGGGCCCGTGCACGACGCACAACTGAAATTTTATCTCAAAGCACCATTCTAATTCCTTTTCTTTCTTTCTTTCTTTCTTCAACAGTTCCTTTTGTTTGGCTTGCCCCTAGTTAGTTAGGAATACAAGCTGGTTTTGGCCCGTTATAGAGGCCCCGGCTAGGTCAATTGCCAAAGCAAGAAAACCAAGTTCTTGTACTACCGTCGGCATTGCCAAGGAACGCAAATCACCATCTTTTTCATCAATCCGTGAAGCCTGAAGGGGTAGTGTAACCGCATTGTCACCTCCCATTTCATTGATTTCCGAGACGGCTTCGGTTAGAAGTAAATGCCCTAGGGCTGGGTTTCTGCTCGTATATATGATGTTCCCATTGTCACCAATTGGCAAAAGGTCATCCAAGTCTTCTGGCGTTTCATACCTATCGAATAGTAACAGCCATTCCTGGTCTAAGGCTGATAACCAGCACAAGACATCCTCAACTTTATCATTCAAGCCTCTTTTAATTGCAAGGTCTTTGTAATCTTGTTCGATTGTAACTTTATTCAAGTTGGTTGCATCAACTCAGATAATATGCGAGAACCTGTTCGAAATCAGCTCGGCACTAAATATAAATTATAAGTCCTCACCTCGATTGATACTCGGCCGCAAACTTCAGTGCAGTCTGAGATTTTCCAGGTCCGCCGAGTCCGTATAGCGAGTATTCTCGCCTTGGAGAGAGGCCATCGGGTCGAGCAGCAAAGAAAACATCTAACTTATGCGATATTGTCTCTCGCCCACTGGCAATAAATATTGCACTAGGCTTTGGTCGGATTTGAATACGCTAAGCGCTTATGTCTTGAATTTGAGAAACTCCACCTGATTAGTTAGTTAGAACAGCGATACTGGATACATAACCACACTTTGATGACTAACATATATTTCCCAGTGTTACACCAGAACCCTTAGATGTGCCGAGTATGAGTTACCTCATCGATAGCTTCAGATACTGTAGCGTCTGTCATGGATGCTGTTGTATGCTGGTGGGGTCTCTTATTTTCCGCCATTCTTCCAAAGAGATACCCTCAGTACCATGAGTGACGTTGAAGCGAAAATAGAGGCCTGGAAAGCCCTTGAACCTCTTATTTAAGCCTCTTGCTGTTCCCTCACAGTCAGTTGCAATTTTCTTCAGTGTCTCAATCAGATTTGTAGGTAGGAGCTTTTGGAACGGATCTGGTTTCGCTAAGCCAATCGTTCCCGGATATCCAGTCCCAATGCTAACAAGACACCCCACCTCCTTGTCATTCCCAAACACGTTTCTCGCTTCTTCCAACACCCGGTTCACTGAATTGTTCCATCCGATTCCGGCATCAATGAAATCTTCCTTGGCAGGAGCGGCGGTTGTTGCACGAGCAGCCTCCCAGATTCTGCAGTTTACACTGGCTAGCTCTCTGACTGAGTATGTTCGGAACCGCCGAGGGTAGGCAAAATTACTTGCCGTCAAGCATAAACTCCCCAATCTTCATTTTGGAAACAAGTTCTTTCATTCGGTTTTCAAGGGTTGTAGCGTCGAACGCCCCATCTTGGAATATCCGCTTTCATTGTCTTTCGAGAATATGGCGCCAGTAAGTGAGCTATAAGTTCGTCAGGCCTCCTCGGTTGTCATCCGCAGTCGACCAAGCAGAAGCGCAATAAGCCTATAAGAAAGCTCTGTTAGTACAAAAACCTTCTTACTTCGATATGCACTCGTTTTGAACGACTCAAGAATCAATAATAACAACCTACCCTCCTGTGCCAGTTCCTCCAGAACGTCTCCCCGGAGTGCCGGATCCCACTAACACCAACACACCCGCAAAGGAACGTCGTATGTACAGTACATTATGTATAATTTCCGTAAGGTATATAAACAGAACCCTCAGTCGCTTTGCCTGCGAGCGGGTTGCTGGCGGGCGTAAGCGTGACCGCCCGGACCAAGGGAGGCCATACAAGATGAGGCTGGCAGGAGGCATGGCCCGGGCCGTCCGACAAGTAGACTGCCCATCGCGCCAAACGCCAGAGGGATTAGTACTGAATATCTTACAATTACAACTGTGGAAATGCGAATCACAAGTCCGCTAAGCCGTTCTTTGACCGATTGGACCTGGATGCCCATCTACAACGCAAGGTCTAGGTCAACGTATTGCCCGCCGGGCTATTAGTTGACCTAGCGTCCAGATACATCGACAAGAGTGTGCTTCATGGTTAGCAAGGCTATATAAGCATATGATAGGATGTGCCAAGCGGATAGAGCGGACATAGCCGTGCTAGCTCTCCAGTCGGAACCTGGCCGGATCGACTCATTAATGGGTACAGCCTAAATCCCACCGTCACGCCTGCAGAGAAGTTGTGCTGGCCTCCACCGCGTTGCTGACCACCTTGCGGAGGCAGGGGCTCACGCTAGCCCTGCCGCACGGGTCTACAAGAAGATGCGGGAGTGCATCTACAGTCGATTTCGTATTTGTGATCATGGGATTGGCCCAACGGATAGTGGAATGTCGGCCACATGAAGAATGGACCCAAACGGTGGACCATATCCCCATCCTGCTTTAGGGTATTAAGGGGACAACAAGGAGAAGGCTCAGATACTAGCGGAAAGGTGCTTTCCCCCACCAGTGGATGCTGACCTGTCAGGCATGGCTAGCGAGGCGGGGCTGAACGCCCTCACCAACGCATATAGAGAGGGCGTGACGACGGTCGTCAGCGTCTCCCAGCAAAAAAGCCGCAGGGTCGGATGGCATTACAAACAAGGTGCCGAAGCTCTGTAGTGGTGAGGTGTCCAGTCATCTGGCGGATATTGCCCAAGCATGCTTTAGAATTGGATATTTTACCCCAAGGAGTCCCGGCGAACGGTGACCGTGGTGCTATAAAGGACAAGCCTGACTACCCGGGAGTTACCGCCCCTGCGCCCCATTACACTGGAAAACACGCCGTGATGGAAGAACATGTGTTGGCGCCTAACATGCAGATGGGGGCGCGAAGCAACCGGTCGCCCCCGACAAGTACAAACTCATACGCTTTACACGGCGGAGAAATGCAAACACCCAGGCAGCAGTCTAGATTGAAAGGTTTGATGAACCCTCTACAAACAAGTTCTCAGCGTATGAGTGGACAAAAAGCTCAGGTGGACGAGCCATGTGCAGGAGGCCGCCCGCAAGGGTGTAGCCTGGCCCAAGCCCTAGCCGATCCCAGCTTCTCTACGCAGCGGTGGTCCGGCCTACAATAACGCATGGAATGTGAGATATGGACTGCAGCTGGAAAGGAATTATATATTCTATATCTCCTATCATAGCCCAGGTAGACTAGTACCTGCCTAATAATCAGTGTGAAGGGGGCGGAAATAATAAACCTACTCTCATTTTTCTTAACAATGAATAATGCGAGTGTGATAGGGTATGGTTTACCGGGTGATTGATATATGATAATAGAATCTAGATATATTGGACATGTATATATTCTATATCCCTTCCAGCAGCTCAATCGGATGTTGATAAATCTGTAGATAAGAAGAGAATTGAATTTATGTGTGTACTGTACATGTATATTTACACATGCAGATAACCTATTGAAGGATATCCATATGGAGTAAGGTATGTGATATATTACGTCCTCTAGGAGAAGCAGTATCCGCGGAATGAACGGTTGCTAATCTAGAGCTTGTGCTTGACACTATGTGTTGGAGTATCTTGTTAGAATAGTATACGTCCAAGTTGAATAGGCACTAGATGAATGCCCGGTGAAGAGGAAAGGAAAAGAAAAGGGGAGCACATACCATCTGCCAATAAGTTCCCCTCCGACGAAGAAGCTCATGATGGCTACCACGCTCCACAATTCTTGCCCCGTCCTCGGCTTCGGTCTCGCCAAAGACGAAGATGACATCCGCCTTCTGGACAGTCGCAAGCCGGTGTGCAACCGCGACGATAGTCATATTCCGCTGCCCTGAGGCAGATAGCCGCTCGATCGCCGCCTGCACGAGTTTCTCCGACTGTGAGTCCAAGCTTGAGGTCGCTTCGTCGAGGAGGAGAAGGGATGGTCGTCGCAGCAGGGCCCGCGCGACACAGACTCGCTGCTTCTGCCCACCACTTAGGGACGTTTGCGTGTTGATACCAAGTTGTGTGGAGTAGCCTTCTGGCAGGGAAGTGATGAAACTGTGGATTTCGGCATCTTTGCATGCTTGGATCATCCGTTCTTCGAGTGATTCGGTTGTGACGTTATCGTTACCGTCTGGATCAGTTGTGTCGAGTCCTAGAAGGAGATTCTCACGAATAGTGCCGTCGAAGAGCTTTGGTTCCTGAGGCACTAGACCTAGAGCGTTCCGGTACGAAGAAATCTCGATGGATTGCACGTCCCGACCATTAAAATATATTATGCCGGAGTTCGGATTGTAGAATCGCTCCAACAAAGAGATGACAGTAGTCTTTCCGCAACCGGATGGCCCAACGAAAGCGACGAATTGGCCCCGGTCGATGGTAACGTTCAGGTTCAGAAACACGGGGGTGCTCCGGGTTGAGTATCGAAACGAGACATCCTTGAGCTCGATCTGGGCGCCGAGGTCATCAGATCCCTGCCCAGAGGGAGCCGGCAATGGTGCTAGTGGCTTTGGCGTCTCATCTAGGTCTGCCTCCTCGCTAGGCTGTGGGCGAACGCTGAGGATGCGATTTGCAGCCGCTATCGCTTGGGCAATGTTGGGGCCGTAGCTGAAGAACTGTCCAGCTGCTTGTCCGCCTTGGATTATTGCAACGTATATGACGAAGAAGTTGACGGGATTGTACTCCCGAGATGCAAGAAGTTGTCCACCATACCTTGTATGCAGTTAGTAGGTACGTGCATACATCAGGCTGTCTAGAACAGCCTTCAAGGAAAGAATGTTTACCAAAAAGTCAGCGCCATCGCGCATAGTTCTATGCTACCGGAGAGGGCAAATACAAGCATGGAGTAGGATGATTTGCGGAACGCTCTCTGGATCTGCTCCGTGAGTAGGTTAGAATACTTACGGATGATATATTGTTCCATGGTGAGAGATGTGACCGTTCGAAATGCCCCGATTGCCTCCGTCGCGAACTGAGAGCTATGAGCAAAGACTTTTGCATTCATTGTCTCAAATTGAAGCTCGTACCGGATTCTCATGAAAGCCGCAAGGAAGATCACGGGAAGTGCCGCTAGAGAGGCGACCAAAGTCAACTTCCATCCGAAGGAAAACGAGATAGCAATACACCCGATCATTTGAAAGATAGAAATTAACGGGAATGCGCTCTCGGTGCCCAGTAGCGCTTGAAGGAGCTTCGGATCGGTAGATAACCGGGATACCAAGGTTCCCGAGGCATTGGCTTCGTCGTCATGGAACGAAATCGGCTTGCCCAAGATATTCGAGAAATATTCGCGTCGATAGGCAGAGGCGATGTACTATGACCACCAATTGGGGTTATGCTCACGTCACGTCACGGAATTGGGGGCTCATCTTACCACAGAAATAGAATTACAATTATATCCCAGAACAAAATAGCAGACTGCTATCGCCAGAGCCAGGATGAAGAACATCAGCGCCCAGAAATTTGCACTTGCCATAAGCTTCTGCCCTGTGAACTGAAAGACCTGAACAAGTTTTGCGAAAAACCAGCTTTGTAATGCATAGGCAGCTTCGAACACGACGTACCCATCAGTATGAAGCTTCTGCTGTCGGCACCAATAAAAGAGACTTACCGCCACAGCCAATTGCCCCTAACAAGGCGAAAGTGTATAAGAGCCAGCGAACGCGTTGTTCATATAAGAAGCGTCCTAGGGTACCAATGAACCCTTGGTTCTTAAACGGTTTGACCCTTATTGAGGCGTTATTATCTCCTGAGAGGGCATTCTCGCCGCTCTTGAGTCTTGCATCAGACAAATGAGAGACTTCATCCACTCCGATTTCGGGACTAGAGAGATCTTCTAGTTGCTGAGCGGTCACAAGACCGTAATACAGACCATTGGGAGCCGACATGAGGCTTTCGTGAGAGCCTTCTTCG
The DNA here is from genome assembly GCA_019804575.2 of Pseudotulostoma volvatum. NCBI lineage: Eukaryota > Fungi > Ascomycota > Eurotiomycetes > Eurotiales > Elaphomycetaceae > Pseudotulostoma > Pseudotulostoma volvatum. Next base: position 22,730 of record JAHQZX020001594.1, read on the forward strand.
ATCTTAGTTCCATGTTGCAGGACAATGATATGGTCTGCTTTCCTGATCGTCGATAGCCGATGAGCAATCACAATCGTAGTTCTGTTCTGAGAAACGCGGTCAAGAGCTGCTTGGACAATTTTCTCGCCACGGATGTCGATAGCACTGGTAGCTTCGTCCAGGATCAGGATGGCCGGACGTTTGATAATGCTACGGGCGATTGCGAGGCGCTGCCGTTGCCCACCGCTTAATTTTATTCCACTCTCACCGACCCTAGTATCGTACCCCTGCAAGATTTAGGAACTATCAAGACTAGATAAAGGAGTTATTCATTGGGGTATCTACAAACCTGGGGAAGTTGCGCTATAAATTCATCTGCAAATGCTTCCTTGCAAGCTGCTTCCACGAGCTCTCTCTTGAGCTCATCTGGCTCGTTCTCCCAATCGGTTCCAACAAGTCCAAAGGCTATGTTGTTCAATATCGTATCATTAAAGAGGAACGGCTCTTGTTGGACAAGGCCTATCTGCGATCTCCACCATTTCGAGTCTATGCTGTTAATATTGCAACCACCAATAAGTATTGATCCGTGTTCAGGATCCTCGTGTTCGGGATCCTGATGCTCGCTTTTTTCAAATGTAGCCGTTATCGCCGCACCCGGTACTTTATTTCCAGCCGATGATCCACTGGGAGGAAGTTGACTTGGAGATATGTTATTCACCAAATACCATTTCTCCAGTAAAGCAACGATCGTACTCTTTCCAGAACCCGATGGACCAACTAGCGCTGTTGTTTTGCCTTTCTTGAACCGAGTGGTGAAGCGTTTTAATACCTCAACATCGGGCCGTGTGGGATACGCGAACGTGACCTCGTTGAACTCGATATCTTCATGCGCAGAGACATTGGGATGTTTCAGGCTACCAGATAATGCTGGCTTGGAATCAATAATGTCGAAGAAGCTAGTCGAAGCGCTGACTGCTTTGGAGATCAAACTGAACGTCGAAACGATATTACCGAGGATCGTCACCACAATTAGCACAGAGAAGAAGACGCTATTAAGTAATTAGCAGTGCATGCCAGCTTTCAATAATGTCACTCACATAATAACTGTGTTGATGTTTGGGATGCTGCCGCTTTGATAAAGTTTTAAGCCAAACCAAAAAGTCAGGGAGAAGTTAGAGTACATCGCGAAAAATACGAAAGCTAATTGTGTGCCGAGAACCAACGATAGCTTGAGTCCTTGCATTCTTGACTCTTCCACCCATGAAGCATAACGCTCTGCCAGTGATTTCTCTGCTCCAAGCGAGAACACCGTTCGAATAGAGCTGAAGATTTCCGCCGCCACCGCCGCATGTTTTTCGTCGGCTTTGTCGACCGCTTGATGGCCCTTAATAAGTAAGGGCAATGTGAAACACAAAACCATCAACATGAAAACCAGCGGCGCACTTGAGACCAGCGTTAGCGCCCACGAGTAGCGAAAAGCAATAGCATAAGCGGCGATGAGCAGCGCTAGGGATTGGAATAAGGTCGACAATTTATCGGAAATGCTCATCTGTATCGTATTGGACGATGATGTAATCGTATTGGCAACTGCACCCGGGGATAATTCATCGAGCTTGCTGATCGGCTGGGCGAAGAGGGATTTCATGTATGCGAGTCTCAATGTGGCCGAGATTTGAATACTCGTCATGCGGTAACAGAACTACTTCCATTAGTTATGACCAAATGAAGCCTGGTAGGACTGTTCCAATCACCATTGAGATATACGAGAGCAGAAATTTCCCGATAAACAGGTACACGATATACAACCTTACATCCTGTCAGCTCGAGTGGCAAGGGAGGCGTGCCCAGAATACCTACGCATTTCTGTTGACGGAAGCTTTGAACGCATCCTCTGTTACATTGGTTCCAGGCAAAAAGTATGAGTTGAAGTCGCCTACAAGTGCACCGAAGATGATGTTCATCAAGGGCAAGGCCTACTAAAGGCGTTAGATCTATATAGTAATAGATACTAGTATCAATTTCAAAGGCAATCGATGGACATACAACTCCAGAGCCGGCTGCGCAAACTATGGCAGTCAAGATGACAAGGGTCTCCTTTCTATTTCTATAGGAAAAGATTCTCTGTTACAACCGTAAGTGGCAATTCACGCAGACATGTCAAGTTCTCACACACCCAGTAATTACTAAGAGAAGCTCCACCCGGCTTCGCGTCGACTTTGTTGACAGCCGACTCCGGCGCCGTGACCTGTATGCCACCATGATTATTTTCCCCTGATGTAGATCGAGATGACCCTGAGTCCGGATCCTTTATTTCGCCCGGGCCGTCAGGTTGTTTTGTAGATTCCACCCCATGCTCCATTTGAAGGAGGCACTCTACTTCTAGAGTTCTAGAGATCGGTAGGCTAGGTGACTCGAGTCGACTTTGCGCAGTCAGCCATAGCTTTCAAATATCATAGAGAGTATGTTATTTATATTTATATTCCAATAAGGTATCGTGAGCATTGTCCAGCGTACTTCCCTATCATATATATATTAGAGATAGTAGGTTATACTAGAAGCTTAAAACTTCTAACTACAATTTGTTATTGGGTACCTAGCTACATTAGGTAGGTAGTTGTTCTGGTGATGTGACTGACGTACCTGCTTCGAGTTAGGTAATATAGAGTACTATCAAGGCAGCAGGATTAATTCCGAATTGGGTTGCTGCTGATTATTACTACATCTAGCTAAACCGCAATACTACTATTCCGTTTCAATTCTTTTGTGTACTACTACATTTATCATATCATATCATAGGCCCTACTGGTAGGAGCCTAAAGATCGGGTGCTTTTCTCTGCCCTAAGCGAACCACGCAGCTCCGCGCTAGTGAGGGTCACGTGTTAATCACGTCCACTCGCATGTACTGTACATTACATCATGTAGTCCATATTATATTATATTGCCAACCAGCCTGTCTCATCAGGGATTGATATCAAGTTTGTCAAGGCAACAGAAAATGAGGGTGAAATGAGGGTGCTAGACATACAGGAGTTCATCATGCAAGCATGGAGTAGTAAGTTGCTGGTTGCCTACTCTAGGCACGCCATCAGATGATCAGATGTTTAACTTTCCTGGTGACAGCTAAGCAAGCTTCTTCAAAAGCTGCAGGGATTTCAGCGTACGTTAATTCCTTTTTTTATATGATGGAAGGCCTAGGTGTCCTTAATTTCTCCAACAATCTCCAGTCGCTCGAAGCACTATTGAGTAATAGCAAATGCTATAACTATATTACACAAGAGACTAGCTCTATTGTGTTTTACGATACACACCAAGCGAGAACAAGGGATCATTAAGTAGCTCTAAAGCAACGGAGAAGCGCCCCAAAGCTCTGCTTGGAGAAGGGAACTCGTCGATTCCGCATGATTCATTGGCCCATGTGCAACGTACAAAGATACACGTTTGGTGCTCTATTCGGCGTGTTCGTAGGCAAGCACATTTATGACCCTCAACCCTACGTTCAACTCTCAGGATGGAATAGCGGTCTCCAGTCGTGAGGTTAACCAGCTTATGTATGTAGGTCCAGTTAACCATATTTTATTTTACTAGCTGTATTTTATATGTATGTCTTATGATAATACCGAACCGAGCTTTGGCATAGGAGTTCTCTTATCTTATCTGATCAGCCCTTTATTCCTGCAGCTGAAACAGGGATTTTTGATTTCCGATGGAAGTTACCGCCTATTTCACCTTTCTGTTAGGGAACCTTCAGTCCTCTAGCGAAGAGTGTGATATGTTAACTTTATACACACTTTCTTCTTCTAGCTTAGATGGTTATGGCTTGGCACATTCTATAATACATGTATCGTTCAACACTAAGAAAGTATTAAACCTTTTTCGATAATATGAAATCATAGTATCGTGAAGATACTGGTAGTAAATACAGAAGGAGGCTGCAAAGCATTTAAGGTGAATCTCTCGCATGAGCTAATAGCTGGCTCCACTTTCAAACGATGCCTACAACCCGAGCTAGCCGTGACAAACATGGATAGATGATGAGGACGTGGTGTTTAACTTCATTCCGGAATAGGGAGACAGTAAGTGGATGATGGCGTACGACAGGCTGTTTACAAATATGAAATAGAGCTGAACTCCTAGAAATTGTCATAATTTGTTTCACAATACCTTGGGGAGAATCGCCCGGAAGCGCAGCAGGAGGAAGCTACACCAGAAGAAATGAATCGATCCATTCAGCCTGTTGGGATCCCTGACGCAGGTGACTCAATTTCATATCGGAAGAACAGTGGAATTAGATCTCGGACTGCCCGGAATTGGCTTAATAAACTCGGTTGTGACTGGTAAGAAGTTAAGAAGGGTGTTGTTGTGGATGACCATGAAGGATCAAGCTCTTGCAGAAAATGAAAGATCTCAACCATATCTTGTGGAGTTCAACGATTGTAGCCGATGTACCCCAATGATTGTCAGATTGGTAGTCTACAACAAAAACCTATTATCCTGATAGCCCATGATGAGAGTATTTTTTCTGTACGATGGCAGAAGCCAAGCATGGGCTAAAGAGTCTAGCGCCTTCCTAGACCAAAGGGGAAGGGACAAGGGATTATGGTATCGGACTTTTGCCCCGGCGCTGGTTAAGCTTTCTCCATCTTTTAGAAGATGGATTGGCGGAAGCAAAAGTGACAGGAGTCCTATTGGAAGCTTGAATATGGTAACTAAGATGGTTACTAGGATGGCGCTTGTCTGCTAAAACAGATAACTAAGAAAGCTTTGCCGATTGCCGAATTCCTCTACCCTGGATATGACCTAGTGCTCTTGTTTGACAATCCCACCAGCCATTCTATCTACGTCGGTGGTGCTTTAAGAGTCTCCAGCATGTGCAGGAGCGATGGCAAACAGCAATGGTTCCTTCGTCCTGGCTGGTATCTTCGATCTGACATCAGGTGCTATTGTGGAGCAACCGATGTGGACCTGGGAGTCAGATCACTCCGGGCCGATGAAACTAGTGCAGAAGGGGATTCAGACTGTCCTCAAGGAGCGAGGGCTATGTCCTGAAAAAGGCCTGTTGTTACAATGCGTCAAACCGAAGTGCGGCTCTTGTCACGATATGGCAAACTGCCGGATGTGTGTCAAAGGCACTCGATATGATTCATGTCAAGAAGTAAAGGAGCACAGGAGTAAGTGTTCACAGCAACGATTATGTGATAAATGTGAACAGTGGAGAGAAAGATCCCGATATGTCCGCAAAGAATACGTCCTCAGTGTACCGAAACAAGGACAAAGAAATGCGTTGCCTGCAAAGACCTGCCACCAAGATGTGGCCATACGGAATGCTTACCGTACCAGTCGGTGACCGGATTATATACCTGCTTCTCCCTTGGTAGCTTCTACCGCACTGTATATTCGTTAATCTGCTGGTGCCTTGGTCACTGCTGCTCTTCTTCCATAAAGCATTCTAGCTCAGACTTAACAGTCAAGTTCCTGAATAGAGTCATTCAATTCAACTGGAAGTAAGGCTTTCAACCTGATTAAGTGCGGTATTATTATGAACAATCCATCGAATAAGCTTTGTTTTGAACCTCTTCGGATTGAATACCGTCATCAACCGATGGACTATGTCACGATCTCATGAGGTAAGGAAGCCATATCATTGCTTGAATGCATTAGCGGATGTCCTCTTCTTCATAACGCCCCACCTTCAGTAATATAATCTCTTTCATATGCTTAAGAGGCGCAACAGTACCCCCATTGGCTTTCCACCTATGACCGTTCCGTTTCTCATAGTATGGCGCTTTCTGCAAAGCCAGTACCGATCACCTGTTTTTGTCGCTTCCACATCGTATCTCTGCGCCCAGATCTATGCACGGTGGCGAGCCGGGTGAGTAGGCAGCTAAAATTTCGAGACCTGGTCCCAAGTAATGTCCTCATAGCCGTTAATTTCAGCCCTAGAGGTACTGGGCGTAACACGGATACTATTGAAATTGGATGTGTATGGGAGAACTGGGGCGTAAGTACCGATAGCATTATCTTCAGGCATGAGTCATAAGAGTAACTAGAAAGTGATGGTGGCTTGAATTCTCTGAGAGCTCTCGGAGAATAGACTAACAAACCTGGTGCGGATGCGCCATAGCTCAGAACCAATCATGTACTGAACGTGCCAAAGCGGCCTCATGTAACTAGACCACCAGGAGGGTTTACTAGCCGTCTACTAGCCAACTCAGATGCTCTGTGCACTAAAGGCAATTGGAAGGCCGCGAGGAAAATGCACCAGGAAATACAAGCTGTAGGACTCTAAGAGTTCATTGAATTTGTATAGTTAGCCAAGGAGGCTGCATGCAGACTCTAAACTTGAATAAAAAGTAATAATAATAAGTATAAGTTTCCCCCATTTAGCAAAGTGATGAAGCATGTCGGTTGCGCGGGCCTCGAGTCGGAGTATACTATGTACATACAGTACACGGTAGTTAGACAATAAAACTGCAATTAAGGCGTAACGTAAATCTCATATAATTTAAACTGTAATTACGGTAATTTTGGGGCTGGTCAGCTTGGCCGCCCCGTTAATTTTACATGTCCGGCATCATGCCACTTCCTCGTGCTGATAGAATGCGTAAGTCGGCAAGTTTATTACAGACCCTAATCCCCTTTTCAGGATTAGTCTATGCACTATTATATTTTAGGTTTAGTTTTCGGTATTTTGATCTGGCTGACTCATCCGAGCTACAAAATCTAATCGATGGTGTGTAAGAGCCAATCCAATAATGAAAATTTATCAGTTATCTATATAACTATAGGTTTTAGACTATCCGCTCCATTTCTAACTCGAAATTATAGGTTGAAGAGGACCAGTCGAAAAGCAATTCTCACATTTTACAAAATCAAAACACCAACTACGCGTGTGCTCAGTCATTGTATATAAACCTTTTTTCACCTAGGCTGTTTAAAGATACCTTCCTGATCACCCCCCTAGCGTTTTTTATGGTCACAGGTGGAATCTTTGGTTCTGTGGAAGCCCGTGGGGACCTGTGCGCGCAAGCACTGAGGCCGCAATAACTGTCGACTCAACTCCTCAATTACCATCATCCAACTCCCAGTCATTATTATCACACAACGTACAATAGGCTGCTGGGCGCTGCAAGATGCCTAGGTCAAGGGGCGTTCGATGGGGGATCGCCGCTTCCGGAAAAAGAAAAAGTTTGTGCCAATGTCCTGTCCAACAGTGCCACAGGACAGGCACAGGATCCAGAAAGTTTTCACAAGAGGTTCGAATAAATCCAGGATTATCTGGTCGGTGCTCTTTATCAACAGATTAGCGAAGCCTCTTCCCCGGATTACATTAGCTTACAGCATCAACTTATTCTCCTTATTGCAAGGACTGGATTTGGGAAAAGTATTGTGTTCCGTGCTTTTTCAATTCTAACTTGACAAACTACACTCCAAATAATACCCCTCACGAAGCTTGGGGAGGAGCAACTCCAATCTATCAGTCACTATTCAGGTGCAAAGCCCTGTCTTTAACTGCCGAGACAAAGATAGAGGACTCCCTGCTTCCCAATACTCGAGCTGGGAAGTACACGCATATCTCGCTTGGACCGGAACAGGCGGTCAGTCCCGACTTTCGGCGCATACTCTAAGACTTGACATCTCAGTCGTAGATTGGTATGGTCGTAATCGATGAATGTTGAGTTTAGGAGCCTTGATCCACGAACTTCGGCGGATCCTACCTGTAAATGTGGTTTTTTTTTTTTTTTGGCTGCTATGCTACTATACCTGATAGTACGAAACAAAAAATTAAGAGATTTGCCGGTTTCCGGGATGAGGGGAAACATCCGGTATGTTGGAGGTTATTTGAACATCAATTGACCGTTCTGACATATCTATCTGCCTGGAGCCAATTCCAAGGAGAAGGTAACAAGCCATGAGCGCCTCGGCTTTCTGTTGGAGGACTCACCTGGCATTAGTAGCGCGCCAACACTTAAGCGGATATTAAAGACAATTGTGCTCATTGATGGGTGGAACACATTGAAGTTGTTTATACAACTTTTCTCTAGCTGCTCTGTGGTAAGGGGCATTCTCAAGCGCTAGCTGGCCAAACGATTTCATCTTGTACATCCCATGTGGCGGATGTTGACAAATTTTGCAGTATGCGAATTCTAGAAGACCATCATCAACAATCCAAATCATGGTTGCCACTACTGCGCGTGGAATGGGTATAGATATACTTGATGTTATCGGGGTTATCTAGTGGAATTTTCCTATTACCAAAGGCTTTGGTAGATCTTTGGCGGCAGCATATCGGGCGAGCAGCGAGGACTCCTGATATGACCAGGACTGCTATTACCTTTCTCCCCAACTGGGTATTTGCGCGTCTAGGGTCATACAAAAGGGGCGAGTCCTCAGCGCTACCGACGCCTGAGAGCACTACTTCTAGCTTGTCTCCAGTCATTGAGGCCTCCATGAAACCCGAACAGCGTCGAAATATGCTGGTCTATGCGAGGAAAAGAAGTCATCTAAGCGAGGCTATCGGAGTGGATGATGATCTTGGCTCCGAGAGCGAACAGTTTATTACTTCAAATGAGCAGACAGACGACTCCAAGCCTGAGACGCCGACTAATACAGTATCTAGCCTTAGGACCCCACTCTGGACGGCGTCAGAAATTGCTCATCGGGAAAAAGTAGATGGGAAATGGAAGCTGCTTGGTGATACTAGCTGCTACCGACCGTACATCATCTTGGAGAAAACAATTGTACTGGAGCCACTAGACCTCCTGTGCCGCAGGATAGGTGTTGTGATGGTTCAGCCTGTAGTCCTAGATTGGTAAATATTGTGGAACCCCATGTCAAGAATACAATACTCCAGAGATCAACCCCAAACACGAAGGCTGGTATTGCACTGGATCATATTGTAGAGTGGTGTCGCGACAGAGCATAGGAAGTCTCCGGTGTCCCTTGGGAGCAAATATTCGCTCAAAGGCCGTCTGCTGCTTTTATGTCAACCGCCCAGTAGTAGGCTCTCGTCTGGACCTTTAACAACGTGACGAGTATAGTCGATTACCCAACCCGTACATCTGCAGAACTTGCTACAATTATCCCACCTGGTTATTGGAAGTATAGCTCGGAATGGTCAGACATTATTGCCAGTTATATATTGAAATGGAGAACAAAAAGGACAAAAAAAAAATTAGGACCGACGATGCAACTGAAAGTGCTATATCGTGCAGCAGCGAGCAGTCTAGATGATGCGCCGAGCAGTCTCTCCATATGTCATCAAATACGCGGTGCGATCCAGACAATGAACTAGCCCTTCGTATTACAATGCAGAAGCGGACTGACGCAAGAGAATCACAGGCGGCTATCTGGAGAAGTTTTGGTATGAGAAGTTCGGCTGGGTTGAGTTCGCTTGCTTCGGGTCCGTTCCGGGTAGAGTCTATGGCCAACATAAGTTCTTCTTGCTGAACGATACAGGTGGTGTAGAGCATCCCTTTCTCTCTCTTCGTGGATTGTACCGTTTCTGGTGCTAGGGATGCTGGTTTTATCGCAAAGAAATGCAGAGACGATTGGTATCGCTAATACGAAGTCCTCCCCTTCTCTGGCTCAGGCCGTATCTTCAGCCACTAGGCAATAGAAGAACACTCTATCAGCATCTTGCAATCGACTGCGACATGATACAGCCAAGAATCCAGGAGGCCTAGTGGGCAAGTTCCCCTGATAGAGCGAGCCAGCACTCCTTATAAGAGCAATGATTAGGTTTGGCGGGAGGTTGGGTGAAGTGGATCCATCCGAGAGTATTTTTGGCTGGCTTTCAACACCGCGTACAGCAGTGACTGGGTTAATGTCCTAGTTTCACCAAAAATATCCGGTCAACCAGGCTCGGTTCCAACAAGCTAGAATTGGTGAGAATGACCAGGCACACTCCATATCGTGCACTAGAAGTTCAGAGCTCCTCATGCCTAGCAAATATGAGGTGTTACGGTCCAGACCCAAGGTGCTCAGTTCACTGTTTGCGTGTAGAAATCTGCTTATTAAGCTACCTATTTGAAAACCTTCCTCTTAGCATTAGCGCCGTGCACCTTACCGCTTTGGGCAGTCTTGGCTCTATGAGACCCGTGGTACGCTCCGCAAAAAAATATGTACTATCGAATACTTGGGAACGAACAATAACTTCTTGATCGCCGGTCCCTCGTTTCCACCACCTATCATCATGCGGAGTCTTAAGCATAACACCACAAGTCTCCCTCGGCAGTTACGTGAAGAGTTAGGCTTAATAGATCACTATGCTTTGACAAAGCGGAAACAGAATGGGCCGATATCACGCAAGGACCAGCGGAAAGCAGAACGTCAGGAGAAAAAATCACGGGGGAAGTTAATAGCCAAGACAGCGGTACTTGGTTTGGACGCTCATGATAGTCTTGAGGATTCTCAGCTCGACTCTGAACCGGAGCCTGAAATTGACGATGTGCCTTATTACACGAATTCCAAATCCACAAGACCAGCGCAACAGGCATCTAAGTTAGCTCCGAAGAGCTTGAAGCCAGTTTCTGGTGACAGAGGCCAAGAGCCGTTAGGATTCACAAGAATAGTGGGAGGGATCAAGGACGGATTAGCGGAGGACGATGCCGAAATCGCCGCGTTGGAAAAACGGCTTGGCATCAAGTTCAACAAGAAACTTCCAAAAGCGTTCCACGACGAGGGCCTGGCGGATATTCTAGGTGAATCTGGAAATGACATGGTGGAAGAGGACCGCAAGCGCAAGAGGGAAGGCGATGAATGGCTACAAGGGAAGAGAAGAAAAGCTCGTGGTTTGCTGCCAGATGGCAAAGTCGAGATTGATGTCGAAGATAGCTTGCTGGATGAAGGCGGGGATGACGGATTTGGGAAGGAGGGAGATTTGGATGATGGATATATGGGGGAAATTCGCTGTGATATTGATGAATTTGGCGGTTTCAGTGATGAGGATTATAATGGAGAGCATGTCACAGGGGATGGAAATAATTTCCCTTCACGGAAGGCTCGAGAGAACCCATATATGGCCCCTGTTACAAACGCAAGCAGTATTGGACGCAAGTATGTCCCTCCATCTCTCCGTCTTCCTTCTGCCAACCAATCTGAGTCTCAAATACGTCTACGACGACAAGCACAGGGACTCCTAAACAAGCTATCCGAGGCAAATCTTATTTCGATTCTCGCAGAAGTCGAGGAATTATACCGCGAGTACCCTCGTCAAAGCGTTACCTCGATACTGGTTGGACTGCTGCTAGGCCTTGTTTGCGACAGAGCTGCCCTACAAGATACCTTCATTATCCTTCATGCCGGTTTCATTACGGCAGTCTACAAGATAATAGGGATGGATTTCGGTGCGGAAGTCATCCAAAAGCTTGTGGAAACCTTTGACAAATCCTATGACGAGAAGGAAACCTTTCAAGGAAAAGAGCCTATCAACTTGTTATCTCTGCTTTCCCAGCTGTATAACTTCCACGTCATTGGTAGAAATCTAGTCTTTGATTACATCCGCCTCTTTCTCGCGGAGATCACGGAACCAAATACTGAATTTCTCTTGAAGATTATAAGGAGTGCGTTGTGACTTACCTCTCGCTGCATCTCAATTCATTTGCACATATTGACCGACTGCTTACAGATTCTGGTCCGCAATTGAGACAGGACGATCCTTCCGCACTGAAGGATATTGTCTTGCAGATCCAGCCTGCTGTAGCACGAGTTGGTGAGGCAGCATTGTCAGTCCGTACCAAGTTCATGATTGAAACTATCACAAACCTCAAAAACAACCGCTTGAAAACAGGCATCACAGCCTCGAATCTCAACACGGAGCACATTACCAAAATGCGAAAGATTCTAGGGTCTCTTAATTCGCGGAACCTCCGCGCTACCGAACCCATTCGGGTCTCGCGGACCGATATTCACGAGTCTCCGAAGAAGGGAAAATGGTGGCTTGTTGGTGCGGGCTGGAAGGATGGCTCCCCGACTCCCGCGTGTCAAGAACTTTTGAATATGCCCTCGGCGCCCGACAAAGGTTCTCTTGAAGATAGCGAAGGCGAACCCGATCTTCTTAGCATTGCGAAAGCTCACCGTATGAATACCGACGTTCGGCGTTCTATATTCACTGCCATCATGTCTGCTAATGACTACCGGGATGCACGCGTCCGGCTTCTCAAACTACGGCTCAAGCGCAATCAGGAGTACGAGATCCCTCGTGTCCTGGTACATTGCGTCATGGGAGAGGAAATGTATAATCCATATTACATGCTCATTGCGCGACGGTTGTGCGGGGAACTAGGCAGACGGATCAAAATGTCTTTCATGTTCGCCCTGTGGGATGTTTTCAAGAGGCTAGGCGAGCGTGGAGGCTTGGATGAAGATGGTGAAGATCATTCCGAATTCTTGGATGACGAAGGAAACAAACTCCCAACGAGATCGATCGTGAATCTCGCTAAGCTGTACGGCAGCCTTGTTGCAAATGGATCTCTCACGCTCGCGATCCTGAAAAACCTGAACTTCGCATATATGCAGCCGAAAACGAGAACGTTTGTAGAAATCCTTATCATCACTATCATCCAACTACAGGAACCACCATTGAAGCACTTGCAGCCTGATTCTCCTAAGCAGAACGAAGCAAGTGGGACCCGAAATGAAACAGCCCTCCAGAATATATTCCTCCGTACGCAAGAAACACCACAGGTGGTCAGAGGCCTGCTCTACTTTATCCGTACGGTCGTCGCCAAAAGCGATTTGATTCTGTCATCATCTTCAGGAGAGGAACAACGTCACCTATTCAAATGGGGTTGTAAGGTGGCAGTCGGCACTCTCCGGGCTATTTCTGAGGGCGATTCAAGTTTAAAATAAAAATAATGCATGTATTCATTTAATCATGTAAATACCTATAAGCAATTGGTAGTTGCCTTTATATTATGATAGATTTCCCTTGATAATCTCTAGCTGAACAATATCCTAGCCGCTCAGGGTATGCACCGCTCTTCTCTGGCCATGTGACGCTTACTATCATACGATACTTCCAACTATTTGATTTTCCGGCAACTTCCGAACAGTATCCGACTAGGGAATAGTGCGTATAGTTTAGTTCTACCATACCAAACCATACTGTTTCTTGGCATAAAATCCTCATACTAAACTATATTAAACTATTACCACCGAAAAATACCGAAAATACTGAAATATTTGTCACATGACTCGGAGTCTTCCCTTACTTCCACTCAATAGCTTCACTTCTATTCCAGTGCTGTGCTTCAAACAAGCTGTTGCCGCAAATAGGTCCAGGCCAAGGCTCGCAAGATGTGGGTGGCCATGCGGAACGCTTACCGTATCAATCGGCGACCGGATTATCTACCTGCTTCTCCCTTATAGCTTCTGCCATACTATACACTCGTTAATCTGCTGCTGCTCCTCTGCATCACCGCTGGTGTGGAACTCTTCTTCCATAGCAGTCAAGTTCCCGAATAGAATCATTCAATTCAAGCTTTTTAGATCCTGGAAGTAAGGGTTTTCAACCTAATTAGGTGCAATATTGCCATGAACAATCCATCGAATAAAGCGTTGTCACGATCTCGTGAGGTAGTTTAAGGGAGCCATATCATTGCTTGAATGCATCAGCGCAATGTTCTCTTCTTCATGACGGCCCCATCCTCAGTAATATGATGAACCTCCCCCAGTAGCTTTTTACACATATGACCTTTCTGTTTTCCCATGGTATGGCACTTTCTGCAACGCCAGTACCGATCACCTGTTTTTGTCCTCCTCCACATCGTATCCTTACGCCCAGATCCATGCACGGCGGTGAGCCGGGGCTGAAACAGTCCCAAGTAATATCCTCATAGCCGTCAATTTCAGCCCTAGAGGTATCGGGTGTAACACGGATACTATTGTGTTCGGGAGAACTGGGGGCGCAAGTACCGATAACATTATCTTCAGGCAGTGACTCATGAGAGTAACTAGAAAGTGATGGAACTGAAGGAGGGCTTTCAATTCTCGGAGCTAACAAACCTGGTGCGGATGCGCCAACAGAGAGTTGTTGATAGGGCTTAGTATACTCAGCAACTCATCGAGGCGCTAAGTTAATACCCCATATAGAGTTGTAGAGCTATACATCCAAGAGGTAGTGTTGGTAATGAGTAGGATCGGGGCACCTCATTTAGCTGCCGCCGCCAAGTGTATAGCTCAGAACCAATCAATGTACTGAACGCGCCGCTTCAAAGCGGCCTCATGTAACTAGACCGGGGAGTTTACTGGCCGTCTACTAGTCAACTCAAATGCACTAAAAATGCACCGAAGGACTCTAAGGGTTCATTGATTGAATGATCCTCAACACTCGTGGTGGACCATGAGATTTTGGGTCAATCATAAGTTCGTATAGGATATCAATACTAGACCTCCCGCAAACCATACTAAACTATACCAAAACTAGACTGGTATAGTATGGTATACACCAAAAATACCGACTACTCCCCCGGCCTGGATTGTGCCGATTGTGCATTTTCCAAGTAGCGAATTATTCTAGTTGTTTTAACATCACTGTTCTGTAGCTGTGATGAAGAACTAACCTTCTTACGTTAGCGTGGCAGAGCGCCGAGCCGCGCTTTCCTCCTCTTGTCTCTTTGTGGGCGTACTCATTCTTTTGTTTACAATAATGTATGAAAGCTATATAGTATTCGAGTTATGAGACCGAATATATTAATCCTTACCTTCTAATTAACGACGACGCGCGTGCAGCTGCGGTAGATGCAGCAGTCTATTCCCATTACCACTAAAGCTTTATTGCTTTCAAGCTGTCGCGGCTGTAGTGGCGTCTTAATTACCCCCACCATCCATTCTTGCAACCGTTTCACCGAAGAACAATGTCACGGTGCTATTGGGGCAACGCGGGGTTGAAGATGCCGAAATTCGTTCGTATATGTAAACTCCGAATACGGCTGCGATCTAACACCCGTTTTGCAAGCTGAACGTTTTGGTCGAAACAATGCGGCGCGATCTCGACCAATCGGGAAGCGGGGTTTTATTATTATTACGTTCACCCAGGTCCCCCTAATCTATCAATATCGCCGATAGCGATAGCTTGTAGTTCGCAATAGAAATATGATGGCAACCTTTATGAAAGAAAGGCTCCGCCGGATATACACTAATGATGTGATAATAACTTTCCAGGTTGCAGCTCCGAGGGGGGCATAGCTTTCATTTCAGCATTATTGATCATGCCATCATCATCCTTTTCTCTGTCAAGGCCGGCTAGCCAGCATCTTCATAGTGACTTTGGCTTGGCTTCAGCTATACATCAATTGTATGATAGGAGTTGCGGGACGTACTAAGCCTAAAACAACCTCACTTGCGAGAGCACACCCACTTCGGAGTTCGCCGCTTTCTATGATACCAAGTTTAATTTTCACTTGTTATTATTATTATTATACTATTATTATCTTATTAATCAAGTTAATAGTTAATTGACTGTGACGCACGCTGTGCTGTCGCCCCATATAGGCAAGCTCAGTTGTCAATCTTCTATACCCTTCGACGGCTCTGTGATGTGATGTGTGAGATAGGACCCGCTGCCTGCGCCACTCCCTACACTCGACAAGGAGGGACTGTTTCCCTTGGCTCTTGGCACCATTGAGTTTTTCGTAATGTAGGTGAACCCCTATCCTCCCGCATAGCCCAGCCTTGATCGCCCTGCCCGCCTTTTTTGGGGCGGCTCCGTTCTACTTCCACCCCGGCCTCGCCTGCGCCGGCCTGCTCCACCCATTATGTCCGAACTCTACGGGCGTAGGCTATAGACGATTCACCTCGTGACGGCTTGACCGCTGCCTTCTTTGTTACTTGGTCAGCTCTCTCATTCCCCCTGACCTCCGCATATGCTGCGCTCGCAATGCA
This sequence comes from Pseudotulostoma volvatum, assembly GCA_019804575.2. Taxonomy (NCBI): domain Eukaryota; kingdom Fungi; phylum Ascomycota; class Eurotiomycetes; order Eurotiales; family Elaphomycetaceae; genus Pseudotulostoma; species Pseudotulostoma volvatum. The sequence goes on from JAHQZX020001594.1 coordinate 38,592, forward strand.
AAAGGTGATAAGGACTATGTACTCTAGCGCATGCTAGTGGATGAAGTGAATCAGAACTCACAGAAAGCAACCTTTCGACCAGTTGCTCACTAAATACACTTTTTCTATTATTAGTATTTACTACTAGTAAGTAGTACGTAGTCAATATTTCTTTCCAAGGGTAGATATAATAGTTCCTTACAGGGATGGGTTATTCCTTATTAGGACCAATAAATAATATAAGTCGTCAAAAGTTTGACAAGGTTGGGAACTCCAAGAACGTTGTCATTAGGACCAATATATAGATAGATAGATGTATATAATACGATTTGGCAGTATCAAGTATATACCAACAGTGCGAACGAGTCGATGACGTCCAGGAATTCATAACCACATATAATAACCCAGTCCGCACACATATCCTACTTAACGGCTACCACCATCATCCTTATTTCCTCGGTCAAGACATACGAAATATAGCGTCACCATATGATTTAACAGGATTCCTCCAAGGGGATACTCTGGCAGTGTATACTATATATATAGCTTTTAGATACCTATGCTCATATATCATTAGTACTAATCACCTGGGATCGACTTGAAGTAAATTGCGTATGTTTTCCGAGCAGAAAACAAAAGAAGAGAAAAAGAAAGTAACGTGTTGCTACGTACCGCTATCTTCCTGGTCAATCTTCTCGCCTCCCTTAAGCCAGTTATCCCAGCCGAGGCAGGTCTTCTGCATGGCCCCTATCCTCTCTGGGCCAAGGACCTTCAGGATCTCATTCTTCCGCTCTAGCATCTGCAGTGCTAGGCCGCTGCTGGCATGCCATGCGATATGGCAATGCACCAGCCACGCGCCGGGGTTGTCGCTCCGGAAGGCGAGTGCCAGCCAGCCGTTTGCTGGCAGCAAGGCCACATCCCGCCGGGGAGGGTTGTGATAGGTGAATGACAGAGGGTCCTTCGTTTCATCATAGGCGTTTTCGCCATGGCCTAGGATAGCGAAGTCGTGTCCGTGCATATGGATAGGGTGTGCGGCTCGGACGAGGGTCCGGTTTGGAGTAGGCTGGCCAATGATTGAGCCGTTTCCTGTTATGACAAGATATACTAAATGGATTCGGGAAAAGAGAAGGGAAGTTAGTGGGGTGATCGATAGCTCGAAGGTAGACATTTGGATCAGGAGATGTAGAACGAACCCCATTCGTTAACATAATTGAATTCATAGACGTTATCATCTGGGTTGAACGTCTGATTGTTCAGCGAGATAAGAGTCGGGTCGGAAAAGTTCAACCTATAAAATGCAATGTTTAGATTGTGCAAAATCAGTAGACTCAGCAGGTAGTTAATTAAGGGCCATACCACATCGGCACTTGACCGATTGCCCATCTCAAAGCCCCGCGTGAAGACTGCAACCCGACTTCGAACGTATCATTAAGGACGTCATTAGCTGGCGTTCTACCAACTTCCCATGGGACGACAGGCTTGAGGCTTGTCAACGGCTCATCGACACAAGTATAGTTGATGTTGGGATGTGCGGTGGTTGTTGGATTGACAAGCTGGGCACCCTGGTAACGGAAAATTCCTGTCCGTCCATCCACAAAAGTTCCATTCCCGCTGCAGCCCTTGAGCGGTTCGGTGCGAATCCAGTAATTGTCTATCTTTTGGTCTGTTTCAATGACAACAGCATATCGTTGACCTATTTCACCGTAAGCCGAGGCAAAGTCGGGCAGGACGTGTTGATTCTTGTTTACCAATGGCGATTCTCAAAAAATCCGTCACGTACGGTTCGATCGGAACGAAGTCAGTTGAGATAACTTTGAGGGAATGTCCATCGACGGAGAAAGCAAAGCCCATGTCCGTGCTGATTCGCGTCAGATGAGCAATTCTGGAAATAGCAGACTTTTATTACCTGGTGTTTACAAGTCGGATCAAGATACGCTTCTTCCCCGGGACAACTCTTGTAAACGTCGAGCCTTTCCCGTTGAAGACACCTACCATAGTATACGGGGTGAGCTTCTCTATGAGGTCACAAGAGAGATGACAAAAGGAAATTTACCTTGCCCTCCCAGCAGGACACTATCTGATGTAGGTAAATTGGCTATCGATAATTCGCGTGGAAACTCGGCGAACGCATTTTCATGGACCCAGTCTTCGACGAATATGGGGTCCCAGGCAATGTCCCAGTCGGCACTAGTAGGTCCGTGAATCAAAAGCGGACCTGTCGATCTATCAGCATGCGAACCTTGCGGATTTAGTCAGTTTCTTACCAGCTACTCCGTTCGGATATTGCAGAGAATAGTGGCTATTCAATGTTATTATGAACACTATCGGGCACTCCGGGAAAGCAGTCTTTACCTATGGTACCAGCTAGGACCTGCTCATATGTTAGTGAGGGTAGTTGAGGGAATACTGGGTTTAGATTTTACCATATTGAAGCGCTTTGAACCTGTAAGTGAATGTGTTGTTCTCGGCGATCGGACATTGGGTAACGCCTAAGTTACACAAGTCAACTTGGAAGAGAATGATATACTAAATAACGGCTCCATACCATTAACACCATCAGCATCGTTGGTATGTAGTTGACGGATACCTATCTTCTTTATCAGTCAAAGGTCGAACGTACTTGCGAAGGAGAACCATGGAGATTTTATGAATGATGAAATGGGAAATATACCATGCCAGTGAATTGTGGTTCCATTGTCAGGCAATGTGTTGGTAACATGCACAACTACAAGATTTTAGCTTATTAAGTGGTGGGTGCTACGTGTAGTTGATCGAATGCATACCAATGTCGTCTCCCCAGCATGCCTCTTTTTTACCACATTAGCCACAGATACATCAAAGGCATAGTGTTAGATCTCACCGATCAGTGGTCCAGGGTAACTATGAGATACGATCGTGAGTGAGGGGGGTCTTCACGGTAAATACTTATATTGCACTCACGTCTTATTGAAAACTTGGCCATTTTTTGGGAAGCCGTCGGGGCTGATTGTTTGATAAGAGACGTCAATGTAGTACTATATATATGTTAGGCACATACCTGCAACAGAAGGATAGTAGACATACCTCTCTCGTAATCCCTGGAGGCCAGCGGTCTTCATAGTCCGTCCTAATATCGAACTGACTGAAGATCGGTTGGGGGGAATAGGTATCACGAAGCCAACAATCCCGTGAATTGGGGCCATTACATGACTTCCAGCCACGTAGTCGAGGGTAATGGCATTGGAAACCTGGCAAAGGCTTCAGAGGGATATTATCATCATAGAGCCCTTGCGGTGCATGCGGTTCGAAGGTCACTCCTTCGACCTTCAAAGCTGAAGGTTGCTGAGTGAGAAGTCCAGTTTCTTCCCCTGTTAAGGAAAGAAACTGGAAAGCCAGCGTCACAACATAGGAAAACAGACCCATCATATGAAGTCTGAGAAAACGATATGGTCTTTCCAGAGGTTTTTGGGAAGTTCATGAGTTTGAAGAGCAGAGATGGGAAGGGAGCCCATATTGAATATAGCAGCCCCGAGAAAGCCTTAATGTTCGTAAGACCCAAAGCTGAAGAGCTCGTATTGTCCAAAAGAGGACCCTAAGAGACATGGCGCAGTTAGTGATCAAGATATGGCCTACCTATGAAGTTGTTTTGACATGGGTTCCTCCTCAGCATCGACGCCTTAAGCTTCTCTACCCGGGGTCGTACGCGTTAAGTCGGACAATATTGACCCTATCAGTGAGCTATGATACGACAGGGATTAACGATAGTCAATGCAATCCCGACCGAAAGGGTACATACTACATATGTATTCAGCTGAAAAAAATGAAGGGATGGTGACCTAGTCCACTTATCACCCCTTCGGTAGCTGGCCATAGCCGAGGCGGATTTAATAATATTAAAAACCGAAGCTCGCGGTTGAAGTATGTTCATATGTATGTATTATAAATTCCTGTCTTTGTGACAGTCCTTTTAACCGTGAAATCCACCGGGTCAAAAGTATTAATACAACGAATGATCGCTAGCCAGGCCAGAAGCTATGTAAGTTAACGTGGCAACCGAGGGACCTAGGCCTTATGCACAAAAATAATGGACATTATTCCCTTAATAGGCGGTACATATATATATTCTATATATATGTATATGTACTTAACTTAAGAGTAGCTGGGGATATGATACTATTAAAACTGAAACTAATGACTAGTTACATGTAAGGCACCTGGCACGGCACATAATGCACAGACATCATCATCATCATTAGTAATTTAGGTACATATCATAAGTAGTTGACTCTTGGCTGGCGGGGTCTGATCTTCCTATCCTATAATATATAATTGTTCGTACATCATACATAACTAGTACTAGTACTACTAGTAGTAGCTTGTCGGTGCATTATTAGTAATTTACAGGCCTGCTTAATGTAGGGATGAAGACTCAGTTATACATGCAGGTATTATTTAGTTCTAGCGGGGTATTTTTAGTGCTGGCTTTCCTCGTCCATCTCCATCAGTTGATCATATGTATGATAATACTCCTACATAGGAATGATCCACGTTGCCTCTTTCAATCAGCTACAGAGTGGTAACTATACATAGTATAGTCGGGTAGCACTACACAGTATCGAGATCCAATGTAAACTTCCCAGATCCCCATTATAAGCTCGATCTAGCTAGAGGATGGAGGAAGACTCTCTACCTACTACGGTTAAAGTACTCCGATCTTCGTCAGATTCATTTGAGCGAAGCAGCAGGTAGGGATTGATGACGATCAACGTGACGAAGCTGGAAGGCTACTATCCCGATAACTTTAAATGTCCACCAAGTTGGCTGTCGTATCCATTAATGATGATATGCGCCCTCATCACATTCATGTTTCGAGCCGGACTGATGTTCAAATTTCAATTGCCAGGCTGGGCATCTTCTCTTACAGTACCAATTTGGTATCCTACATACTACTAGTGCTATCATGAGATTTCGTAGTGCATCATGCGAGTCGCAGTACTCAGACATATAGCATAAACCAATGGCAATGTATGTATCAATAAGCCTAGTTCGTGAGTCATTTCCGAATTCGACACCTCTAGGTTTCCTATCAATCTTATCTGAGTTAAGTATACGGTTTTCTATTGGCGGGTGCGAAATCTCAGTAACTAGCCACAAATGGGAACGAAAGCAGGAGACAAGGTGCAAGGTTTGTACTAATATAATACGGGGCTTCTTCCAGCAGCTGAGATCAGCCTTCTCGGCAAAGGAAACCTGTACGGTTCGCACGTTGCGCTAGTATGTGCTACATTAGCCCATTTTCAGCCGCCTGTCACCAACTATGTTTTATATATATTTTCTATTAAGTTAGATAGAGATCAGGAAATGTTACCCAGGCTTTATAGGGTACAGAAGCATTCAGATCATATCATTCCAATACATACCCGCACTAGTGGTATGGTAGTATGGTGGAATTCATCACCAGACTCTATGACTGCTGTCGCTTGTATTTTATTATCATATGAGATGGCGATAGCGTACCGGAAATGATGTTTGTGGGCTCTCATGCATTCTGTAGCTTCCGTTTGTCTAATAGAGCTATCAATGTAACTGGTACATGATACTACAGCTACTAATACCATCATTAATAATTCGTAAATGGTAGGTGGTTATATGTATACATATGAATACAGATGCGAAATACGGGTAAAAGAGCGCCGATCATTGGGCAAACACAGGAAAGCCTGCAGCGGATATACAAACCAATTACATGGGCATCTTCCCTCAACCATTGAGTTATGTATATAGAATAGTTTGCAGCTAGTATATACAATATATATACTGTCCGCAGCGAGGGATCATGTAATTGCAGAAGGTAACATAAATGTACCCTCTCTGTACCTCTCGACGTATAAGGTACTTGATAGTACCAACATCTCCTTTATTTTATTCTATTGATGTGCTATTGTATCATACCATCGTTGATCTTCCCGCAAGCTACCATTTTAGATCACACTCATGAGCTCCGGTCCACTTTGGGCACCCCACCTGGCAGGAGATCGCGTATGAATCTGAGTCCACCAATGAAAGTGTACGGAAACAAATAAAGAGAAAAGGGAGGGGAAGATCGGAATACTATATAATACGGTCATAGTAACTACCTAGGTACCCTAAGTTATGGTGATATAGGGACCCATCGCGACTAAATCACATTAGGATCTAAAAAAATTTCTTAGCGCGTGTGGGTGCTCTTTCCTATATACGAGCACATCTACTTAAATATCTTTTATGTAGTAGAGAAAGAAAAAAGGAACTGCAGGATTTTGTGATATGGACCCCCCCTCACTCATTTTTTTTATCTATATGGGAAAAAAAATGGTTACTTTTATAAACCATATCATAGCTATCTGGGAGAAAATGCTCTCTCCTTCAATGAAAGAAGAGAGAATGAATGTCAGGGAACGCCGAATGAACACACATATCTCCATATAGACATATCATGCTAATCACGAACACACCAAAATATGAGATTCTAAGGCATAGCATGACCTAACCAAACTTCAAAGGCTAAAATATGACATAAACAATACACTGAAATATGATAGTTATACAAACCAATGAAACCTGCGGGCTAGAACATAACATAAGAACTACATATTTTTACAAGGGACACCCGGCTAAATTATTTTGGTATAAGCGGGTCACTATGATATATATTCAATTTACTATGATAGGTAACCGTTGACACCTAACAAATCGCCTAGCATTCGTGCCTCCACTCACTACGTTCGAGGATGTATAAGCTCGTGTTCGCTCTCACACTGTTGCACCTACATTCTTGGCCATGCTGGCACGCAAAGAATTTCCTGGGATCCCTGGGGCTACCTGTGGGCTATGTATACCTTGTCGGTTTAGTTCAAGTTGTCATACTTCACTCGAGTTTTCTATCTCAATTGGTCGGTCGAGTCCATTGCGGCTGTCTTGGCCGATCGGCGAGGATACAGCCGTCACGATACTCCCTGAGAACGCTGGTAAGGTGACTATCCCCACGGAGATGAGATGGAAGCCCGGCCAATGTGTCTACCTCCGAATTCCCGGTACTTCCCCTTTCGAAAACCACCCTTTCACGATCGCCTCCCTGTCCGGCTTTCTATCCAACTATGGTCTTGAACACCGAGATATGGCGCTTGTATTCCCGCCGTTTAAAGGTTTCGGAAGACGCTGAGGACGGCAATGAAGGGGGGTCTATACAAAATCTACCGGGCGCTTCTAGATGGGCCTTACGGTGGTGTGCATCGAGAAATGGCCGCCCTTGACGACCCATAGTCTTTCTCTCGTTGGAGGCAGCGGAATCACTGCGATTGCAAGCCAGCTTTTGAATTTGATTAAGAAGATGAGGGATGGGAAAGCCGTGACGAAATCTATGCGGGTTGTTTGGGCTTTGAAACATCCAGCGATCATGGAGTGGTTCAAGGAACAATGACCCAGGATCTACCGAGAATATGCACCATCAAATTGCATTGTTAATTCTTCTTCACCGGCATGGACCGGGCCCACCGAAAGCTAAGATGGAAGACATGTTGCTGGGTGCCCCCACAAAGCGGAATTCTTCATTTATCCCAGAAGAAGCAGCCGGTAATCAAGCGCAAGAGAAGGAACTGCGACGCGAGAATGAGGGCGCGATTACCGCACTTCCAATGGCATATTTTGTGCCAACTACGAGGCATACCTAACATCCCCCTTCTCCCATCTCATACTTTACAGTGCCATCACCATACTCATTCGACCCATTCCCTCTCCTGGCGGCATGACGAGTCAGGGCCATTTCATATAATTTGCCTACCTTCCAATTCTCAAGCAGGATAGCTGGCGCACTGAATACGAGCGACAACATCACCGAGGTGGTTCAAGAGTTTCCGAAAACATTTGGGTTGCACATGTGTCTTTGTCTGTGGGCCGTCATCCATGCGAGTTGAGGTTGCGAACACAGTTGCCAGGCTGCAACAGCTCGTCCTAACTGACTCGTCTAAAGGTGAGATCTTTCTTGACGCGAGAACTATGCTAGCTAATAACCGGCCTTTCGTTCCGTTTTATTATTTTTTTTCACCTGTTTTCTAATTAATCATCATAAGACACGAGGCGGACTTTCTTTTCCCAGCGTATTACTATCTTTTTTCAATATTCATTTTGTATCTATACGTAATCGTATACACACCTGCTCCAAGGGATTTCAAGACTCGATCTACTATGGAAGAGAAGTCCGTGAGAGTGCGTTTTCTTTTATGACTTATGCTAGATAGTGCGACGGGAAATTAGATACTAGTATCTAATCACTACCATCATAATGCATTTACATCACCGCGTTAGTATCATTATGCTAATTAGTACCTACTATAAGAGGAATTAGAATCGGTCCTCCTTTTTTTTTCCTACCTCCCTCACCCAGCAACTGCAAAAGGTGGATATTTGCACGACACTCCACCAAGACACTAAACTAAAATTGGAAATACCGCCTCTCCAAAAAGGAAATAGCATACTCGCCCACACCGCATCAGCCTGTAGTCAGTAGTAGTATGTAGAGTGGAGCATATGCAGATCATTGCTTCAAATCACCTTAAAACTCTGCACTCTGTTTCAGTTGATTCATTGGCCAATCCAAACTAATCAGTCATCCGTTTTCAAGATGTCAACAAAGCACGCCAACGCCTTCTCCGGTTCTGATATGATACCGACTGATTCTTTGTTAACTGGGATTCCGATTTTGAAGACTCTACCAAACTCCATGTTTGTAAATGATACAGACATCTCGACACTCAATCCTTTCAACCTTACCAACCTTGACGACCCGCCTGACCTTGCTGATATTATTATTAAATCTATTTTTACGCCCGATTCGGATCCCTTTTGGGTCCATGCAGGCAGCGCACTCTCTAGTTAGGACAAAACCCACGTCTCGCGCGGGAAAACCTAGGTCTCCTTATATGCCGGTGCACTGAAGCCACCGCCTGTGCTCCCTCTGACTTCGCGTATCCTCGGTGACCACTGTGTCCATAGGCCAGCTATGGGAGAAGCCTCACCATCCTCCGTCTAAACCCCCAGTTCCCCCCCTATATTCCAGCGACTCAAGCGGTCGCTACCCACTCGGTCCTCCTCAGTCATCTCCTTGGTGCACCTGAATTGGGATGGCAGATAAGCCATGACGTGACTGCTTTTAACCCTCTTCCTGTGCTGAGCACCTTGTCGTAGTCTGTGGTGCCAGCATTGGCCAGCATGCGGCCTCGGCCAACGATGTTAGAACAGAACATAACCACATGCTTGGGCATCTGTCTCTCCCATCCGCATGTAATTGAGAAAGAGGCTCTTGATTCAAATCAGGCGCTATATCAACAGAATACTAAGTATGAAGAAAGAAAGAATTTACAGCGGGCTCGCTCGGCCACTATTCCCTTTGCCGTAAGGTGCTGTGATCAGGTAGGTGCGATCTCGCCACCGATCGTTACATAGACAGATGGATGGACCGAGTGGCCAAAAGGCCGAACGGAGTAACTGTAATATATATATATATATATCTTCATTGTGATCTAGGCAAGAAATGGAAGAGTAAGAGCTCTGGACAGTGGAATACCTCCACGAGGAAACATCAGATGTCTGTATTACAAAGCAAAACAAGTGTTGTTATTATTTCTATCAAGATCCCAAACACAACTCATTGTCATCTTCAATCTGATAGTATTTCGGCTCATCCAACCCTCCATAGGGGATAACTTCTCAAGGTTGCTGAACATGATGTAATTCATACACGGTTTGGAGCCGGCTCATCACCTTCTCAGATACGTGACTATCTGCATCAAGAAGGCTCTGATTGTGGTATAAAACCGAGGGATCTCCATAACTTAATGCATCAATTCTTAATGTGGAATTTCCCGCTGGACGAACGCCTGTACAAGCCCTCTTTACTGCAGCTCAAAACTCCTCCGAGTGGAGCATGATCCATTATCAGGGTAACGAATCACCATTCTATACGCCTCCTTGAAAGACAGTTGTATATCAGTTCTTTTCACGGATTGCACGTGCAAGACGAACCGTTATCAGATGCCACTTCTCAATACCACCGGAATGACAACAACGAGCCAGACCTTCTTTGTTGACTTTGCATTTGTCACTACAGGTAGTGAGAAGGAGAATTCCGAGCCATTCCACTGTGTTATTCGCTGGCTGCAGGGAATCTATAAGCATTGTACTCATAATCTCCTAGGTCTAGAGACCGTTATTGTTAATAAAGACAAAGCATTGATTAACTCCATATAGGCGATTTAGTTAAGTCCATTAACCTTTCACTGGGGAGCTGTGATCACTCAGGGCCTTGTAATGTGTTAGATAATGCGATGAAAATTGTGTGCTATTTTGAAATGATCTAGATTTTTGTTAGAAGAATCTCTTTGTGTATGTGTGTTCTGTCAAACAGCAACGAATGTCCATCTGTAAATGCATGTATCCTCTTAGCATCAATGACAAGACTGTGACTGCTGCCTACAAGACTGCAACTAATCTGACGCACAATAAACCTTAATTCAATATAACACACCCCCTCAAATGAGACGTAGGCGAATCTAGGACTTGCCTTTCGAATAAGTTGTCCTCACCTTTTAAGATAGAATATGCCTGTGAGTCGAAACGTAGTTGTCCTCGTTAAACCTCAAAACCCAGTGGGAAAAAAAGAGGAAGAGTAACACTTTCATAACGACGAATACATGGTGCATTTAAAATATGCATAAAATAAATTAATAAAAAAACACATAACAAAGAACCTTATTCTGCTCTAGCCATTCGGGAAAGAATCTCGTCTTCATGCTCAGGTGCGAGTTAAGTAATTCTTCTCGTTCCTGTTCGGTGTCGATAGGTCACAATGTCGCATTTGCTGTTGCAAAATAACCGAGTCTTCTTCATGATGCAGAACTGAAGTACAAACTTGTACTGGGAAAGGATCCTTTGGTGCTCAATAAAAGCGCAAGTAACTCAACTTTCGAGATCGTTTTGGCATAGATACTGGCGCTGTATTTTGTTGATTCATTCTTCAATCGATCATTTCTGAACGAACTTGTTGTGTAGGTCTGAACTCTTCCGGTTCGACGTATTGGGAAATGAATCATTGTGATAAGTTGCTATGAGAAAAATATCTTTAACTTCCAATTCAAGTCTTAGATGACTGTAACTTCTCAAGAATACCTAGAGCTAGGTGTAAGTTCTCTATTCATAAAGGATGGCCTGGTCCTAGATTCAAATTAAAGTGCGGTCACTCAGCTAGCTATTTGGTAGCCGCTATGTTGGTAACCAATGCTATATGAGAGTATTAACCTCACCAAATATATTAATCCTTCTAATAACTGGTAGTCTCAGCTTCTCTCAAGAAGCATCGTGGATGTTGAGGTTCTTTGCCAGTCAACTCAAAATGTTGAAGTGTTGCCTCGATTTGTATACAAGGGCTTCGGCGATTGATTTCTGATTTTTCCGTATGTGGATCAATAGCATCTCAAGGCAGGTACAAAATTCAAGATTGGCACATGGCTGGAAACCAAGAATTCTAGCTTCAAGGAAGCGGTAACCATCAGACGGCGACGAATAAAGCCTTGTTGAAATTCAATGTTCAGTTGGCTTTTCAGTATCTTCAAGGTTAAATTTTTCGCTAGTTAAAGAAAGAAGTCTTCGTTTTTGAGATCAGTTTCCCATTCATTCAGTGTGAGGCAGCGGATGCTGACTTTACACTACACCACAACGCCAAAAGGCCCAATGGATGACTTACCAAGTCATCCAGTCAGCGTACTATGTGTCAGGTGCCTGACAACTGGTGATTATAGCGTATTGAATAATGATTTCGAAATCAAATCATTCATTATTCCAGAGTCTCATTGAGTCGGACCAACTTTATGATGCGTATCTTGGTTGTCTATACGCGTGTAGGTACCAACATTGAAAGCCGCCTTCCACGGTTCAAAATCTATCTTGACTTGGTTGGTGGATTGAGTACCTTCTGGGCCAGAGATTGTTCCTGCAAGTAGAGCTACCGGTGTGGGGTAGGAGCTGGAGTTGGTATTCAAGTTCCGCCAAATTTTTAAGCATAGTGAAGCCTCCAAGCTTCTCCACATCTAAGGGGTGAATTCACCTCAGAGTCTGCAGGATCAAAAACATCTGCATTTGTCGTTGTAGGAACCTTTAATATAAAAATACTCTCGTGCGAGGGGCGCTGCTGGACTCGGATCTTTAGGGTTTGTTTCTTCCTCAGAACTGTTCTTCCACACCCATCCAACCTCGCAAAACTTCTTCCTCTTCAGGAGATAATCTCTGCCTCGCCTAAGCGGACTCCTTTTTCGATAGCACTCCATTTATTCGCTATCCTCACTTCCAAGGGCTGAAAGCAAGGTCCACCCTTTCTACGTTGATAGGCTCTGGGCAAATTGAGACCGGTTCGACATCCTCCAAATCCATGCGGATTACGCTTGTGGGACTCATTTTTGCTATTGGTTGGCGGATTCAATGAGGGGGGGTCATGTGTTAATTATTGCAGATGTATTAATATCGCTGTATTATTATTTGCTGCAGCAGTGTGTTGCAGCAGATTGCTAGAGAGTGCTGCAGGGATTACCTATGTAATTGCCGCCCGCAGCATGATAGGTAGGGGTATTTTGGTAAATAAAATAATTACTGGGTATTATCGTAGTGGAAGGTAGGGTACCCGATATTATGTTGATGAAGTCTGATTCCTAACTCTAGCGAGAGATATCTCTCACCTTAAATACATGATTTTCATGGTGCAATCAAGCATAACGGAAATAATAAT
>JAHQZX020001605.1:0-51332 GCA_019804575.2 Pseudotulostoma volvatum
TGGTATACTCCTGGCTTGTATACAAATGATAGTTACACGTACCCTAATTAATATGCTAGGTCTTTCCCCGGTGTGACACTGAGTCGCCTACACTAATACTTCATGATTACACACTATGAAATCTATGGGCCACAGTTGCTTCGCATTCCAGGATTACAGAAACCGGAAAAACCTGCAGCGACCTGAGTACTCCTTGTTTTTTTCTCCGACACGCCTTCCAGCTTCAGTTGGGCTACTATCATTGTTCTAGGTATCTACGCAAAATGATCGCTTTCTTTCTCTTTCTTCCATCTACATAGGTATCGTTACCCACGTTACCATTACCATTCGGACTAGCGTTTTGTAGTAATACTCGTCTTTTAAACTCACCATTTCTAGAAATTATGATCACATCTATTCAACATTGGCATGATGGGTTTACTTCCTCATCTTCTAGAGAATTTCTACATACACTGAACGCGTTCCATTCTGGGAAACCCAACGTATGGTTCATAGATATTCTTGGAAGTCTCCTCCCAGACCCGTAGAACAATACCGCACTCTCGGAAACCCTGTTCTTCTCCATTGAGCCCCTCCCTTCATCTTCTAGATTGCATATTTCGTCTACTTAGTATGATATATATATGAAGGTACATATAGACTATAAAGAGCTAACCAGAGAAACTACTGCTTTCGGGATACCCAGCTCGCTTCCTAATTGAGGAAGCCCTTAGATCTACATAAAATTCTACAAGCTAGACCTAAAATAGAATAGTGTTCAGACTAATCCCGAAACAGGAAAGCTATAATCCACTAAATCATCAGTAGCGCAGGGGTCTGTGCGCAGCATAATACCGATATGTGGAACAGCTCGAAAGCTGCATATCTCATATCTCGGGTATCGTGTTATTGACTCAAGGCGTTGCATTTGATTCTCGTGATACGCCCTCGTGGAGACTATTGAGTCTCCTTTCCCAATTTCCGCCTTGAAACGATGACCACCTGGAAAGAGCTCGCACGGAAGAGACGTGAAGAACAGTCCGCACAGATCCCCCCAGAATGGCGTCTTACATCTAATCCTCACCATTCAGACTCGCGAGAGACGATTCGCGCATGTGGCATCTTAAACGAAGACGAACTGCGATGGACAGACATGACGGATGCCCGCTGGCTGCTGCAACAGCTTGCTACGGGTAAACTTTCCAGCTTGCAGGTCACAACGGCGTTCTGCAAGCGAGCCGCCATTGCACAGCAGCTGACAAAATGCCTTACGGAGATATTTTTTGAAAAAGCCTTAGACCGGGCCAGGAAGCTAGACGAAGAGTTTGCAAGGACGCGCACCGCCACTGGGCCTCTGCATGGGTTGCCTGTTTCGATCAAAGATCGGTTCGACGTTGAGGGCTATGATACGACGGTAGGTATGGATATGGACTTTCTCCTCGGAGCGCCTTGAATTTGACCGAACCTAAAAGGGAAAAAAAGCTAGCTATCTGGCTCACTGGAGGAGTCGAGTGCTGATAGAATTATCTTACATAGGCTGGGTCGGGCTTGTCGGGAAGCCAGCAAAATCATCCAGTTCCATTGTTCAACTGCTACTTTCAATGGGAGCCGTGCTCTACGTAAAGACGAATATCCCGCAATCTTTGATGGTTAGTTCACCATTAAGCCTTGCACGAACTCGTTCCATGGATTCCGAACGAGCGGACTAATCAAAATGGGTAGATGTCTGATTCTTACAACCACATTTTCGGACAGTCTTTGCATGCTTTCAATTCAGAGCTGATATCCGGTGGCAGCTCTGGTGGTGAAGGCGCCTTGGTAGCTGCTGGAGGGAGTATCCTTGGAATTGGAACCGACATTGGTGGCTCGATTCGGATCCCGGCAAACATACAAGGTCTCTATGGCCTCTCCCCTACTACAGGCCGTGTTCCCTGGGTCTGTTCGGGGTAGGTGCATTTTGAATTCTTACTTTATTCTACGGTGCAGCGTGTGATTAATCTATTATAGCCAGCATCAACATTATCTCGTCAACCCCGTAGCCGGACCGATAACATCGAGTTTATCGAGTCTAGAGTGCTTCATGGAGGCGTTACTTGATTTTGAGCCTTGGAACATAGACCCCGGGAGCATTCCGATCCCATGGAGACGTGAAATCGCCAGTGTCCCAAATAGGCCGCTGAAACTTGCATTTATATATGACGATGGAGTAGTGATGCCACAGCCTCCGGTAGCACGAGCAATGCAGGAGACTGCTGCTAAGTTAAAGGCCGCTGGTCACGAAGGTAAACCCTTCCACACACACCGGGCGAACCATGGCTGATCCAGTATAGTGATTGAGTGGGATCCCTCTCTCCATGTAGAGGGAACGAATTTATGGACCAAGGCTGTTTGCGCCGATGGCGGAAAATACTGCTCGTCGCTTCGCAACCTTGTTGGCGAGCCGCTTATTGAAGGCATGGTTGTCGGGACGGAGAGGGACGAGCTCTCGCTGGCAAAGCGGGAGGAAGTATGTATTATGAATATCCATTCGTTGGTCTTTCTTTCTTAGGGATCCTTTTCTTACCAATCTATTCCCAGCTGGAACTCATTAAATTTGATTTCCAAACAAGATTCCTTAAGCAATGGAAGGAAAGCGGCATCGACGCCATTATCATGCCGGTCCTGCCCTGGGTCTGCTACACGCCAAAGACTTGGGTACGGAGCAAACAATGGCTGGGTTACACCGCACTGTGGAACTTTCTCAACTATGCTGGCCTAACAGTACCAGTAACGAAGGCCGATCTGCTCCTCGACCAACCCACCGACGAATGGCGGAACCACCTACCGCGAAATGAATCCGATGCATTTAATCACCAGCAATGTAAGTTAAGAGGGAAATTGGGAACTCCGAGCTAGAGAAAATAGACGGCTGACCACCCCCGATAACCGGAATCTAGATGACATCGATTTAGTCAAAGGCATGCCTGTCTGCGTGCAGATTGTAAGCGGTCGCTTTGGCGAAGAAAGAGCTGTCTCTATAGCGAAGGTCCTTGATAGTTTGGCATGATATTCCGGCATACGAATATAGTAGTGCGTACATATATACCTACGTCATCTAATGTATGCGAGGGCCAAGTATGTGCGGCCCAAGTGTGTGCTTACATGCATGCATAATGTATGTATTCACGAGAGTACACTTTATCGATCCAATCCAATTCAAGGTCAATAACCTTTCTTTAACTACTACTACTCTAGACAGTACTAGTAGCTAACTCGGTTCTAAAAAGGGTATTAAATCTATAAGCCCCAACACCGAAGGTGAATCTTTTGCACTTTGTAAAAGACAGCCACTGCGCCCAGAGGAAGTTTCAAGTCTGTTGGAATACCTACTTTTCGAAGGTTTCATTCTTACAATCCGTTATCGACTGAAGAACCTAGGGACTACTTCGGTACGCGTCGACGAGTCATATCTGACAAACCCCCGGATTACAGACAGATACATGTCATGCCCTTGGGGGGACGGCATTACATGATATCATGATTCTTTGACATCCATGGGGGTAGTGATGTTGAGTAAAGAGACTAGGTAGTAACCTATATAGTATAATACATACATCGCATATGCAATACCGGCTTAGCTCTAGGACATCGACAGTTTGAAGCATCTTGTGTATAAGTGAGTGCTAGAATAGTTGGAAGGCCCCCTCTGCAACATTAATAATTGTTCCCCGGGTTTATGACCCAGCCTCCAAACGAGCTGTTAGACAGACAGATAGAATACGGTAATGGACACTTGGGTCAAAACATATTTCAATGATGCCTACTTACTACATAGTTATCGAAAGGAAATTAATGCTACTTTTTCTGCTTGATGAATCTTGGCTCGAGAAACCTAGATCTTCCTATCCCTCCCGGCCTCGGGTTCCAACTTGTCAAGGAAAATCTTTTATCGATCTCACGGCGGGTACCTGATAGGTTGAGTACCTAATTGTTCTATTAAAATTGGAAGCTGTCACGTCTCAGGGATACCAACCAACCATTATCGGAAGGCCATTCGTATTCGGACCTAGGTACGAAGCGATTATTAGAATCGGGTCAAAATCTAATGGAAATTTCCGAGGAATAAAACTTAATAAGGTAAATTATTTACCTACTTTATCTCGACATTTTTCGTAGTCTAATTGAGGGTTCGGGAGAATTGAGGATCCACGCGTATTTAGACCCGGGTTGTCTTACGAATTAGAAGTTGTGATGACGGAACAGCCGAATAATAATACTGCCTGATTTACTATAATATTATAGGGCGACATAAATATGGTTGATGGATGTCTATGTAGCCTATCGGGAATTTCATTGTATGTACTCTACTTACTGTATGTAGTGATACCGGGATTGAGGCTGACATGAGTGCATGCAGCCAGAGTGTGTTTTGAGAGGCGCGCAGTCTCGTGTGAATCTTGACTGCCTAAAATCATAATTAACAGGTGCCGATTCTATATAAAGGGCCGGCTTTGGCGATAATGACACTGGCTCAGCACAGACTCACATATAATTTAGTTGTTAACAGCGATCCCAGAGTGCACTGCTCCGTTTATAGGAGGGAAACCTGTCGAAAGGAAGAAAGCTTAGATCGTAGTCAGAACACTTGCGTTCTTGTACCATGTTAGAAGCGGGTTCTCCCCGCTCCTCGTCTGAATATCCTCGATGTATGCCCATCGCTCCATAAACTCCTGGTGACTCATTACTACAGTCAGTTTCCCCGTGATAGCACGGTAAATATCCTCAATGACATTGAAATCTGTAGGGAAGAAGATGTCGAAGTAGCCCTGATGGACCTTGAAATCAGTTAGTTGGCCTATCCAGGCTTGTTTTCTATGTCGCCCCAAAATCAGGATACTCACAAACGGTGTGGAGACCGACACAGTGCGTCTCTGGTATCGCGTCTGCACCACTGGGGCGTTCAAACCGGGAACCGTATCCGGAAGGATACTGAAATCGCTCGCCAGCAAACGATGAGCAGGGAAAAAATCGCGCAAGATATCGAAGAACTGTATCAGACGGGTAGGAATATATTCAGGCAAAGTGAAGGGATTTTGGAACGGCAGGGCCGTGCGCAATCCATGCGTAAGCTTGGAACCCAAGGGCGTCGGGAACGGTCTACGAGTAGCCGTTTGCCTTACCCGTAGAAAGCGTGAAGCTAGAGGATCAAGTTGAGGATTATAATACTCGTGGAACTCCCCATCCACATCGATGAGCACACCGCCTTGCTCCGGTAACTTGGTCTTATGATTGTAGCGGATCGCATCGTGACCGAAGTTGTCAAACACCTCCAACGCCAAGAAAAAGCAAGGAGAGTGAACGTATGTGTCCCAATCGAAGATAGAGCGGTTGATGATCTCTACATGCCCGGGATGTCCGCCGGCTTTCATTGAGTCCTTTAGATTCTTGAGCTGCAGTTCCGCAAGGCTGGGTGAGATCTCGATGACCTTGAATTTTGTACGCTGATATACTTCATGATCGGTCTCTCGGATGAAATCTAGGATATTGAGCATCAATGTTCCATTCCCTGCGCCCATTTCATATATGATGAGGTCATGGTATGGGTACAGAGTCAATTTATAGTTCGACACTAGAAACCGTGCGATAGCCTCGCCGTAGTAAGGCCGGAAAAGCTCCGTGGGTGTGTGCCAGAGCTGGCGGGTTTCGTCGGGCCGTCTCGCATCGAGTTCATCTTCTAACTGGGTGTATCGCTCCCCTAAGAGCCGATGGAATGCTGGGCCATCCTCAATATTGTTGAAATCAAAGGGCTCACCAGGACTGAAGATGGTTGCGTGTTTCGAAAAGTAGCCGTAGTGCGGGTTATATAAGCTATCTGGATAACACGATTTAGTAGGGAGAACGGATAGGAATTCTAATTGTAAGAGGATATCGCGCTTCCTACCGTCAATGAACTCCCTAGTCGCCATCTTCACCTCTCTGGGTCGCTCCCGGCGATGCCGGAGGTCTTTCGCGGTAACCAAGGTATAGGTTTGCAGCTCCTCCGTGATATCTTTCGGGTAATCACCTCTTTTCGTCCAGTACATTCCATCGTCGACCGTCTTTCGTCGGACATTTGATTTTCGGGTCAGGAATGGACGTCGCTGTTGGAGCGACACATCAAGGCTGTAAGGATTCCGAAAGGAGGGCGGTCGCGATTTGACATTCTGGCAAGCTGAGTGACGGAAAAACTGTCGCAACAACCGTGTCAGGGACCCTGGGTCCATTAGGTCCGTCAATTAAGTCGAAAGAAGAACTTCAGAAGTAAAAATGAGTGGATGATGCATGATAACAATACTTTATTTATCATATCAAAAAAGAAAGCAGAGTGAAAGTAACCGTTATTGTATTATTAATAAGCATAAAACTCATTCCATATATCGGTGGCAGGAACTGGTCCAAGCTTCTCTACCGAAGTTTCTTTATGTATCCCTATATGCTAGTATAAGTTATGAAATTTTTTTGTTACTACTTAAATTAACCGATATATATACATATGGCAAAGGTGCCAGAACTCGGTAATATTACTCAATATATCATAACTAGCGCTATTTACTAACACTGAGGAAGGCAGAAGTCAATATTTCTTCTTTCTAAGCTCATCCTTCCCATGTATAAGGGGTATTCAAGCTTCTATATAGTCGCTGCCTTCGTGGCAGGGATCCTGGTTACAACCGGGGTCCAGTATTGCTCACACCATCATCACACTCTCGCGTGGTACGGGAAATGGCGAGGGAGACGACGAGGTGTAGAGGAGTCCATTGCCACACCCAGCAATGAATACGATGTTCCAACTTCCCCAAGAACGGGGCCACCGGAAATTGTGGACGGCGTAGAGGGTTGCATCGGAAACACGCATCTTATCAGAATCCGGTCCTTATCGGAGGAGACAGGATGCGAGATTCTGGCCAAGGCTGAAGTACGAGGAATACTTTCACTCAAGCGCATGCAGATAGGTAATTATTCTAACTTAAGGGCATGGTTAGTTCCTGAACGGCGCTGGAGGGAGCCCCAAGGATCGGGTCGCCCTGAATATGATATATATGGTAGGGTGCCCTTTGATGACAGTGGCCTCCCCAATTACCCGACGGAAGAGAAGTTGAGAATTAGTTTGTAGTGCTGATTTAGGAGGCTGAGCTTGCGGACAGGCTGAGCGAGCGGGACTCATCCACCCTTATTCCGGCGATGTGATTTACGAGGGAACTTCGGGCTCTACGGGTATCTCACTGGCCACATTAGCGCGCGCAAGAGGTTATCTGGCGCACATGTATGTACTCGCAATCTCATATTTGCAATTTCTAACATTACTTCTAGTTGCTTGCCATCTGATCAAGCCATAGAAAAATCCGACCTTCTGCTCAAGCTCGGGGCAGTTGTCGATCGTGTTCCGCCCGCACCGATCGTCGAACCCGAAAATTTTGTCAACAGAGCGAGGGCTCTTGCACGGTCGCGAAATTCTGCTTCTGCAACGTCTCCCACCTTCCCCTTCCCTCCCCAGGCGACTACATCAACAAGGGAGGCGCCACCGGCAAATCTCCCGGCAAGTGGTCGAGGATTTTTTACTGATCAATTTGAAAATTCTGCCAATTGGATGGCTCATTTTCAAGGCACAGGTCCGGAAATTTTTGCTCAATGCGATGGGAAACTAGACGCATTCGTGGCGGGGGCGGGCACTGGGGGTACTATATCAGGCGTGGCTCTCTTCCTAAAGCCAAGAATCCCGAACTTGAAGGTCGTCCTGGCCGATCCGCAGGGCAGTGGACTTTATAATCGTATCAGGTATGGGGTGATGTTTGACGTCAAAGAACGGGAAGGCACAAGGAGACGAAGACAAGTCGACTCTATTATCGAAGGAATAGGAATCAACCGTGTCACCAAGAATTTCGAGGTTGGAAGAGAATTAATTGACGATGCTGTTAGAGTGACAGATGCGCAGGCGCTAGCCATGGCGAGGTGGCTTGTCGAAAAGGATGGGATCTTTGTTGGGGGTAGCAGCGCAGTAAACTGTATGTCCTTGTTTTGTAGTTCCATCGTGGAGAGACAGCTAAATATGGTGATAATGGTAGGTTTTGCAGCAGTCAGAACAGCTATGAAGCTTGGACCGGGCCATAGAATTGTTACAGTTCTGACAGATTCGGGAACACGGCATCTATCAAGGTTCTGGGCCAAGGTGGGGAATCCAGGCGGAACTATGGACACTAAATTGGAGGAGGTTCTGAATATCAAGGACGATGGGCCGTGAGATCGTAAACATTCGAGTTAAGTAGCGGTCCACGCTAGACCCGAGGCTCTCAGGTCAGGTCTCGCGCCTTTATGCAGTCAATCCATCGACGGAGAAGCATTGGGGCTACGCCTGAATGCACATCATATCTATTACGGGTCCTGACTAGGGTATCATACCATTGGTAAGATAGCAGAACCCAGATTGATACCTGCATTACTGCATACTTTTGTTCCTCTTACACTCCCAATATATGGGGTTTAGTATGGGGATTACCGTGTTCTTCTGCTAAGAGCTCGCAAATGACTCAGACTCTATTTAACGGCGTCGTGTATTATTAACGTCGACTCAAGAGATCCTTTTTGAAAGCGTCTTTGTAGCCAAGGTCCTCAGTCGGTGGTCTTGGCAAGCCGAGGGGTATTGCCTTCCTTAGTTTCATACCTATTCTTTATCCTGGAAGATGGCTTCAATGGTCTTGTCGCTCTTGAGCTGGAGGATTGTCACCAGCCCAGAAGGAGAGTAGCTGGCAGATTATTTCGTCTTCAGACGATGAGGCCTCACGAACTTCAGGCTTATAGCTATATAAACACGCTTTCATCGGTGAGGGAATTCGCATTGTTCTTCTTTTAATTACCCTTGGTGACCTTCTCGTGGCTTCCCATTCTATCAACCGGAACTGTTTCTTTATTCCATCCTCTCGTTATTCCTAATGTTGAAATAGCTTCAGGTGTAAGTAAATCTAATCTACACATAAGCTTACCCTTTCATACAATTGTTAATATTGCGTACAGCGCAGACCTACCTAGTTAGGATACTAGGTGCAGTACATGCTATCCTTCACTTAGATGTGTTTTTGCCTTTCTTTCTGTAAGTTAGGTCAAAAATGTCTTTAAGAATATAACGTTTCTGTTCTACCGGAAACCTTCAATCTTTGAAAGTTAGCACATTCTTACGGAGGATGCTTTACTGACATATTCCTCCTAATCTTTCCTGGAATCCGTCTTGGTTTCTCCATCTAGCCTGACCTTTTCAATGATCACTGTTCGCGATCAGTCAAGTTGACTAGGCTAGTCAACCTAGTTAGCCTACTATATGGTCGACGGGCTTGCTACCAGTCAATCAATCAATGTGATGAGCCTTCTGCTTAATTGATTGGAATTTCTAGATTAAATTTGATTGAATGATTGACATGCCTAAATCGTGGGAGTGGCTTGAAACTTGATTGACTGAGTTACTATTGCCGGGCATAGCTTACGGTAGTAGAAGTATATACATAACAAATCCGCTCAGGTCCCCCTGCTGTTTCCAAAGCCACCTCTGCTAGGTAGGTACATCTAAATCATTTCGATGCGTTTTCCATCTAAACGTGCATGATAAAAGGATGAGAATATTAGTAACCAATTAATTAATTATAAGACAAATGAATTCAACATACGTGAAAACCCTCCCAATCAACCAAAATCAAACCATCTCGAGCAATTGTCCGAGAAACAAACATTAATGACTGATATACTGAAAGACGGCAGAAACATCTTTCTCGGCAGTTTCCTGTCTCAAGAGAAAGTCTTGAATCTTGCTTAGAGGTCCTTTCTCGCCATCGTTGACAAAATGATTCCAAGTACTCGTATCACCATACAACATAGCTGGAGCTTTGATGAACTGTGTCCCATCTGGTCTACACCGTTTACATTTGAAAGTATCATGGGTATCACTTTGTGTCCCTGGCTTAAATTGGAAGAGCTCCCGAAGGGAATCCAGAGAGAAATGGCGTTCAACATCTTCAGCAGAGTCAACAACACATGACGAAAGCGATTGCTTGTGGGACTGTCGTTGAAAGATCTTCTCCTCAATTGACCCGGCTGCAATAAACCGGTAGACAAAACAATCCTTCTTCTGCCCATCACGCCATACCCGAGCCAATGCTTGCTGATCGGCAGCGGGATTCCAGTCTGGATCGAACAGAATGAGGCGATTTGCGCCTATGAGGTTGATGCCACACCCGCCTGCTTTGCTGCTTAAAAGGAAGATGAAATCATCGCTATTAGGATCATTGAATTTGTCCACCAGTTTCTGCCGCTTATTGATAGCCATTGTGCCGTCTAGTCGCAGGGAATTATATCCGCGAGCACGGCAAAGCTTTTCAAAAAGATCGAGTGTTTGAGTGTAATTACTGATCAGAACGATTTTATCATTCGTGTCCTGTCGTATGCGTGCCAGCATGCGGTCGAGGATCATCATCTTCCCCGAGTACCAGGGGCAGACATCTCTATCCCGGCCTCGAGCTCCGGGTGGGACGTAATCCCCCGGGAAAAACTGTTCGCACCCAGGTAGATCAGTCGATAGAGCCAGTAAGTCCGGATGATTACAGAGCTTCTTCAAAATCCCGATCGCTTTCAACGGCTGACTGCCCTTTCCCTTGAGCAAACTCTTAATATCTGGACTCTGTATGAAGAGGGTATAAAGGTCAATCTGAAACGGAGCAAGATTGCAGAAGACCACATGCTCATATTTCACCGGCAAGTAATTTGAGAGAATGTCGTTCGTGCGGCGAATAATAAACTTATTAACGGTGCCTAAAAGTTCCGCCAAGCGTTCATCGCCTTTCTTTCGATCCTCGTCTGTTCCTGCAGCATCCCTTCCTTTTAGAATAGGAAGCTCAAACCTTTTTCGAAATTCATTTTGCGTTCCAAGCAGGTTCGGATTCGCGAAATTCAGGAGAGCAAAGTACTCAGAAAGGTCATTTTGGATGGGCGTTCCAGAAAGAATTACTCGACGGGTGACGTTAAGACTATTCAATGCCGTCCATGTCAAACTATCCTTATTCTTCAGTCTGTGGCCCTCGTCACATAGAAGCAGACCTATCGGCGTGTCCTTGAGGTCATCTACATATAGACGCAAGGTCTCGTAGGAGATGATGAGCGCGGGTCTAACAATAGACCGTCCAGAAGCGATTGCCCATTGTTTAAGTTGGGTCAAGAGCTCTGCTTTCGACGCTTTACCATCAACAGCGAAAGCTGTTATTGCGTCTTTCCCAAGCCATTTAACTAGGATTATTAGCGGTATCAGAGAGAATAAGCGCTCATCACATACCTAGTTCATTGGCCCAGTTCTGCACTAAAGTGGAGGGACAAACCACCACGCATTTCTGAATGGTTGGCTTCCCGGCTTCTGGAGATTGCTTCAAAAGAGTCCACATCAATGTAATACATTGCAGCTATAATTATCAGTATAAAGCTGAAATAATGTCGAACTAAACCATACAGTCTTGCCCAAACCCATCTCATCTGCCATAATGCAGCCATTGGCTTTCGCATCAATTAGACCAGTGGTGCACCGAAAGAGGAACTACGAACATCAGTGATAAGTTACGATCCCAAGTCATTGTCAATGGAAACATCCATACCTTTACCCCTTCTACTTGATGCGGGCGTAGTACTTTGGCAAGTTTGGGGTCAATGACGACCGGAACTTTCGGGCGAGGTTCAACTCTTTTCTTTAAACCCAGTATATCCGCTAAGCTCTTGTGTACGATGGGCTCATCTAGTTTTGGCTGCTCGATTTGGATCTCCCCTTCGTTGTCTTCGACATGCATTTGCTCAGGCCGATCATCCACTGTCGGATCATAAAGGACTATCGCAAACTCGCCACTTGGGTCATGCAAGGGCTTCACGACAAACGTCGCACCACGCCTCATTCCTAAAACGGGTGCTGGCCGGGATGCATCATAACCAGCTGCAATCTTGTCCAGTAAAGGCACTGAAAATCGCTGCTTGAATGTGGCTTCTTTATCTTTCACTTTGAAAACAGGAAATTTGTTTACATCATGATTTGCCAGCACGGGACGCTCCTCATCCATCCATAGCTTATTATCTCCACCTTCGGGACATCCATCAGCACCAGCGTAATTCACTTTACGTCTCTTTCTGGCTGGTTTATCGGAAACTCTAGAGGTCGTAGCTCGACTTGGGCACTTGAACGGCTTCGAAAGGCAGCAGGGTATCTGATTTGCCGCACCATACAATCGTATAGGCTTTTGTGAAGGATCCATAGTTCCGCCCCCTATGATGCCTTTCAATGTATTTATTAGTAGATAGAAGAGTATGAACGGCCGCCATGATTACCTACGAGTACCTACATGAGTTGAAAGAGGAAAACACCAGAGGGAAGATGTAAGTAGCGTCAGTAACTTTCCCGAAAGGTGTCTCGTCCCGCATCACTAGCTGGCTGAGTCCAAAGGCCGCATTCATGTTTTTCAACGCGTCGCACCTTGGCAAGCGCGTTTGATCACAACATCACGTGATATGAAAAGCTGCGATAGTTGAACATAGCGGCAGAAAACGACCGCCCGGAGGTCTGAGCATGCTAAAGTCTCATGGTATGGTCAGCCCTTAATCGTCACTCCAGATGGCTTGATGGTGTCCCTTCTTGGCCCATATGAAGGCAAAGCCAACGACAATCGAATGGCTCCAAATGCCAATATTAACGGCGTCCCACTAGTCTTCTTAATGGTCATGAGGACGAGGCCCTTTCTTTATTTGGCGATCAGGCGTATTCATCAACGTTGGATTATGATGCGTTTCCCAAATGCTCGTGATAGGGAGGAGATATAGTTTAATACGGCCATGTTGAATCAGAAGCTTGACTATCGGATTGGGATATTGGAATATTAAGTGACTCTTAATCGATATTTTATACCTGGTATTTAGACGAGGAGGGTAGCCTGCAGCGGTAAAGGACGGATGCGATGTAACAAGGAGGGCGTTTATGGCCCAAAAGCCCCGCGCAGTTAGACGGACTGGGGCGAGGAAAAGGTAATTTGAAAGGGCATAGAAGACCGACACTGAGCTGGGGAGACTCTTGAGTAGTTTCCTCGAGCCCGCCTTTTCTTACCTTGACCTTTTCCTTACACCATTCAAATCCCGCTAGAATCTAGCTTCTCACTATATTGCCGGGCTTTGGAATCCACTTTCTAAGGGAAAGGCTGAAGACTTTCAGAAACTGGCGGAACCATTCATTCTCAACTTGTGAAAAATTTGAAAAAGTGATGTGCATAGCAACAATCCATTCAATGAGGCGCAGCTTAAGTCTTTCCCAATCAATGAAGTCAGGGATCCGAATTGAAATGCTACCGTTGTCCTTGATGTAACAACCGTTACAAAGAAAGCTCCTATATTATGATCCGACTAGATTCAGATTCCACCGAGTCGGATTTCCCCGATTCGGTTTCGGGCTAGATAATGCAGGATCTCGCATCGCGAGAAATGATAGCGAGTTTCGCAGGGTATATCTACATAATATATATATAGATATAGGTCGGTGCTAGTGCCTAGAGAGAGAGGCTGGCAGGTTTCAATACACTTATTCCTACGTTACATCTGGAGTGATCTAAAATGGGATTACTTCGCTGGGGCTTTTCCGCGTAATGTCACCGGCGTTTTGAAGATGCTTTATGATAGCTTCTCACCATAGCTCCAATACCAAGCATTAGGTGATATATCACCTCGCTTTGCTGGGCGCGGCTTCCCACATTTATACGTTATGCCGTTGTGATGTATGTTACAATTTGGGGCTGGCTATCTCCAGACCTGACGCCCCTGGACCGGCAAGATCGCGATGGGTACCAATCCTCGCTACTACTGCTACTACTACTACCACCAAATATAACGTTAAAAGAGTTGATTGTATAGCACTAACACCATGTTACCTGTACCTAAAGAATACCTGAAACTCTGCTTTTGACGCACTGGTTTTACCCAGTTTTTATGTTACAGCCACCTGGCAGAAAATGCATAGTAATATAGTAGGAATAAATTAGTACCATGAGAGCTTCTCAGACTTTGTCACGCATATCGTCCCCATAGTAGTGGGTTCTTCATTCATCAAGAGGACATATTCTTCACTTGGTGGGTTTTGAACATTATGAGGATCTATCAGTCGACCATCCGCTTTATTGTTGTATTTATTTAACGTCTTTAAGCGGCTGAAAAGCTGCATAGGACGGTATTACTAGTAATGTACATAGGGCATTATTTGGCGCCGGAGGTAAATACCTTCCTAGAGATCACCTGGGTGCTCCGTAGCTTGTGTCGCGTAAAGAGATGAAAGAAAAAAAAAAAAAACTAAAAAACAAACTAAATATGCAAATGACCCGGCGTAGGCTGGCTATCGCACCTCGAGGGCTTCCGGGAAACCGGCGCTGTCCGCTGCATGCTCGCCGTCGCAGTTCACACACTTGATACAGCATTCGAGTGGGTACTCAGCTGTCTGGGGCGGTCTCACACCCCTAGAGGTAGGTAGGATATTCTACCCTCAAGCAGGCCCCCATAACTACTACATACTTAGGAAGATCCATCGAGCCCCCAGCCCGAAAAGCCAAACGAACAGAGGCCGTCGGGTATCCCTCCTGCTTTCTGACCCAGTGGATAGTCTCTAGGGCTATACCAAAAGCTTCGGTTACTTCTGGGAGGACGTCTCCTTCGATTGAGACATCCCTAGTGCATGAGTTGTTCTTCCTATTCAACATCGTCATTCTTATTGGGAGGTCGTGCACTTTAACCACCACCCATTTCTCACCACCCTCGACTCATCCGTTCCCAAGGGTTTGGGCAATTTTTTCCTTGTCGGACAACAAATCTTCGGCCGTAGTCCCGGCTTTCGGTGTGACTGCAATCCCAGTTCGAACGAAGGAGGCGTCTCAACTTTTCCGAGCGGCAGGATGCTATTGATCATCTTTACAATGTATAGCAGGTGTTTAGTCCAAAGGGCTGAGTCTTCTGGCAAGTCAGCTATCCGCCATCAACCGAAGTCCGTTGTCGACCTGGCTGATCGCATTATATATGGTCAGATTCATGGGCCGGGTGGTCGATGTGGTAACACATCGCACCTGGTAGTCCGTGTAGTGGTTCGCTAACATGTTGGGGGAACGCGAACGCTTGCCATCTGTATGGTCGTGGACTTGTGGGTTCGAATCCCGCCCTGGTCACCAATCAGGGAGAATCCTGGGCTGTGGGATTTATAAAAATACTGTATGAACCTACCCGTAGAGCACACATGTATCAAGATGGACCGAATGGCATGTGGCCAAAGCGGTGTACAATCAATATAATATATATATATATATATATATCCATGTGCTGGTGGTAATGGGTTTGGAACATGATGCAGTCAGCGATGCAACGTCAATTCAAGTTCGATCTGGTCCATCGCATCTTGAATCTGATCCGCGTCATCTGCAATATAATAAAAACCTTCCTAGGGTTGCCAAAGCGCAACCTGGTTTGCGACTGAGAGCTTGACATACTTCGCAAATTCTCCAACGGCAATAATCCCGTAATGAGGACGTTTATGACTTTTGGAGATTTCATCCATGTCGGGGAGAAGCCAACTCGCCAAAGACACACCGTCTTCCCAGGTATTTTGAAGGGTTTGAAAGGTCTTGGGGATCCCATAATTGTATCTCCCTCCCGCGTATAGTAAAATGGATTGGGTCTGGTTCCACACGATCGAGCGATTGCGATTAAGGTAAAGCCTCCAAGCTGAGAAACTGTCGTTATGATAAGGACTGGGAATCTCGGGGAGATCGGTAGGATCAGTGATTTTTCTCAAGTCCAAATAAGATATCGCTTTTCAAAATAGCCTTCCAGAACTTCCTCCCCATCCTTCCGACCTTGGGGTTTAAGCATTCACACAAGGCGAGCAGCTGCCGTTGTAAGCTAAGTATCCTAGAAAGCGAGTTAGAAAAGAATTTTCATATCTATACAACAAGCCCTAAATACCTTAGCTATGTGGCCACCCTGTTGGGGACCCTGACTCGCAATCGTGATAGCCATTTCGATGTTGTAGTCACTAGAAAACAAAATAAGGGACGGATGGAGATCTATAAATATTTTATAACCGAGAGGTTCTGAAATCCGAACTTAGCATAGTCAACACCGTTGGGTTATCACCTGACGCACGATATTTTTTAACCATGCTACCTCCCCACAAAAGTGGCTAAGAGCGAGCCAACGCAGATACAATAAAAAATTCTGATTTTTTAATATAACAATTTATCTGTCTGAAAGAGACTATAATATCATTTCTGGTTTCTTCGGAAGGGTTGAGGGTGTCGTATTTGTCTTCATTGATTTACTGTAATAGGAGCCTTCGGAAGCGCCTAGTACATCAAGACTGACGATATCTTCCTCGTCTTCTATAGCTTTGGGCATCTTTTCCTTTGCCCGACTTCTTTTAGCCTGGTTTATATCATTTTCATGCCGTAGATCCGCTTGTTCTTCAGATTTTGTCTTCCCTTTTTCACCAAGCTGCAACCGTGCACCACAATAGCAAATGGTACCATCAAGAGAGCTTATATAAGCAGCAACCATTAATCGGTACTAGTACCGCCAAGAGCGCTGCACCATGACCCGCAATAGTAAACTTCCACTCAGCCCACAGAAACGTTCACTCTTCCTTATTGACAATAGGGAGACACTCCTGTCGCCAAGGTATATACTTCGATCTCAGACGACTCTCTAAAGGCTGTAAGCAAATAGTGAGTATTGGTCACCCATACGAGATACACTTAAGAGGTGAGATGAATGGACCTAGGGAATCCTCGAGGATAATATATTACATTCTATCAATACGACGTTGTAATGCAAATTATTTTTCTAGTGCCGTACTAGCTCCCGGTATGATACCCATCTAAATGGTACCGTTTAGCTATTATCGGTACCGATAGTAGGCTGATACTAATTAGTAAATCGTACTATCAGTACTAATAGGTACCGATACCGATAACCACACTGGTGGCTTCTGGAGAGCTAGAACTCGTCTCTTGATATTCCGTTGTATATCCCCTCTTAGGCGACACTCGCCTTATGGGTAAAGGCGATCCCGCTAAAAACTTGATAGAATCCCGCTGCTTCTTAACAGATTCTAGATTGTGAAGGTCATCGAGCTGGTTTCTATACAATATTGAATCAAGGTGAGAGAGGAAATCGGGGCCAGAAAAGTATTCTCCGCAAGACTCGCAGACGCTACCCGCCAAGCCTATTGGGAGAGACGAAATAGCTGGCAGATTATTCCCTGTTTTAGTATTTGATGCTGATTTGGGTGCAGGCGAGGATCGGAAGACTTCCTGCAGTGGGTCGTCGGATTCACTGTCATCCCGATGCTTTGAGAAACTCCAATCTTGGTTCAGCTTTTGCTTTCCCTTCTGCCCCGTAGGCACAAATTTCCTGGCTCTTTTCACAACATCTGTATTGTCTTTGCAGCGGGGGGTAGAGAGTGTCCAAAGCGATCCGAGGCCAGGAGGAGATACTGATCTCATTCTCGCTAATGAAACCGGCGTGATGGGAGTTGTTTTATTGAATTTCGGCGTGATAAATTTATCATCAATGTCAGGTACCTGCCACATGGGTTCAATCGAGCCACCTTTGGTGTAATAATTTTGTGGTTGGCATGTTACTGAATGAGAAGGGGATGTTCTTTTGGAGATGAAATGTGATGTCGGCTCTTTCGGTCCATTTGGGGGATCACGACATTGATCGACATGATAGGTACCCAGGCTCAGCGCAGCAGCCAGTAGAGAATCGACACTGCTTGTGTCACTATCTGTGCCCAAAGATTCAACAACTGTAGGGGCCATGGAAACCTCTGCTTTGAGTGAACTGAGCATCTTTTCCTGCATAGGCGAGTGCGGTTCAAGGAGTGTCCTCAGATTTAACCTATTCTCATCAGGGATGTAACCGAAAGCGGTAGCAGCGGAATTTGTTGAAGAATCGAGGCACCCTGGGCCGGGAGAGATATGCCCATCCGCCGTCAGCAGCAGGTCTGTCTTACTCCCGAGGCCACCTTCACGTTGCATGTGCAAGACATGCCCATTATTCACGACGATTTTGCCTGTTCTTAAGTCGATCTCGTCCCCTACATCACTAAAATCTCTTCCGTATTTTTCAAATATGCATTCAAAGCGCGACTTGAGACGCTGGTCATTGCGTGCACGGGCTTCCTGCACAGCCTGATCATCCAGTAGGGGTCCTTCCTCAATGGAGTGAGAGAACCGAGGTCGCTTCGTCGGCCTTTCCATCATCCGGTTGTGAGCTTAACATTCCCCGTGTTTGGTCAGCGGGCGACTTTGAACAGGGTAGTATGCTGTCACAGGTACCAAATGATAAGATCATGAAGCGCAAGCGATGCTTTCCCATTAAAACTCCGATATCATGCCGAGTTGTGCATGATTTTAGTGACGAGAATGACGCGCGATCACAACGCCTTGAGGTTCTCCACCAACGGCTGTCGTTGGACTGGATTTGAAGTTTGCGAGTCCTCGATAAACAAGAGTTAAGTGGAGGGTTGGGTTGCAAGCGCTCAAGCAAGTACAACGCGCCGACTTAGGTACCTTTGTGATCACTAATCAATAACTCCACTAACCGGAGAAGCTAAACTAATTACGAGTTTTTTGGGTTGATCCTTAGTCAACTAGTCTAGTCTCGGCGGGCTCAGACCCTAGCCCCGATATGGAGACACCTATCGTGGCTAGGTATATTTTTCCTGCAGAACCAGGCTTCTTTCCCGTCTTCTACTTGATATTATTAGTTTATTAGCCAGAAAACATTTTTCACTGAGCAACCACAACATACCTAAAGAGTAAGAGAGTGCCTCCTTACTATAAGACATATACAAACACTACTCTTTAGCAAGTAAATTCTGGGAAAATTTAGGCAAGTACTGGGACCTATCAACATGATATGACTGGGGTTAGTACCGGCACAAAGAATGTGTCTAGGTGGTATCAAGAAGGAAGTCGCCGACCATCCACTGGGGCTAAAAAGCTGCACTTGGCCATCGAGCCAGGAAGAGCTAGATACCACTGGGCAGGCCGGCCCCTTTGCCAGGGAATGTTCAATAAATAGGCTACAGCAGAATTCCGGCAATAGAGAACCCAATGAAGCCTGGTAAATATTTCGCAAAGCACTAGCCATTGATCCCAGTCTCGAACCAGATAGCATACAGTATGGTATGCCTGCAGCTACAATCATTCTTCAAATTCGATGAGCGCCATAACGTAATTGGGACCTCGGACGGCAAGAATTATATTTCAATTTTGCTATATCTACATAGCCACTGTCCACATCTCGGTTATCAATGCTACCTTGAAGAACTTGATGGCATATGATGCGACATACTTGTTACTATAATGCATGAAGCTATGTAATGGGCTAGGCCGCAATGTTGAGTATACACTGAACATTTCTATGACCTTTTGGTCGAGTGGTGTAGCCCGTATAAAGGCATAGTGGGTGCGCATTACAGTTACCTACATGAGCCATAACCTCAACTGAGTTGAACATATGAAATGATATATTCGTCTGTGACTAGGACTTTAAGCAATGGAAATTGAATCTCAAATTGAACTCGATTTCAAATTATTCCCGCCTACAGAGCCAAATCTTACATCATTTAAAGCCACACAATCCTCGCGAGCTGCCAGGTCATAGCTGAACAACCCCGAGCTGAGCCTCTACAAATCAATGGTAAACCCTGTTTTTACTGAGCCAGGGTCAGCGAGTCGAAAGCCAGCAGGCTGATATGGGTATCTATTGACCGCCCAGAAATAGCTTATATAGATATGGGTTGAAAGTTGGACCGATATGGGCGTGCGCGATCAAGTCGGGTTCAGACAACATGTTGAAATTAAATGGTTGCAACAGCCGGAAGTCACATTATGACCTGCCTGAAACTGTTTATTTTCTCATTCTCTGGGCATTTGACTTTTCTTCGGATAGCCTATCCTTAGTCAGCCACTATATGCTTCGCAGAAAGCGTTAGTTTAGCTTGCTAAACTACTTTGGGATATGACATCGTAACCAAATTAGGTAAGGCCAGTTTTGAGAGTTCACATCATGTGCGCGTTGTCTGAATGTATAAATAATTAGTATAGAATATTAGATCTGTATACTTATAACTGCATATATAGTAATACCCTATCTTCCACGAGGCGGATTAGAAAGTCTACATTCGTGTCTTCATCTTACAATGATACCGCAACACCTAGAGATTTTCCAGAACCATGTACTGCCAGAAGTGCCAGGCCCCCTTAAAACTCGACGGGTCTCTCGAGTCACTAAATCCAGCTGCTTTTGATTTGCTCATAGGTAGGCCTCCAGGACTGTTGTTTTCTCCTCGCCCCTTTCTGAGCTGTCTTTAATCGGTGAAAATGACGCAGGTACTACAGGGAAAACCCTCCCAGAACATCCTAACAATGCTTCCAGTCATCACCTCCCTTACCCTCAGGAGCGCCGGGAGCTTTACGACCGCGTCTCACGACAAGCAACATCGCCTGTTTTCCGGCGTATGATACCGGCTCCCCGTTATGGCGTTGGGAGTTCGGTCACCCCTCCCAGGTTGGGAAGGGGAGACAGTGGGGGCATGTCGTTTGTTATGCTCACCGAATCTCAGGTGGCACCTCCCCCGAGTGCTGCCACGGTAAACGACGATAATCCCTTGCCCAACCGGAAACGACAGCCCAACTCTGAGAGCCATTTTCAAAATCCTGAAAGGCCTGTTGTGAACCAAATAGAGAGGGCAGCCAAGTTATTTGAAATCATTTCGGCTCACTCAGATATCGACCATCCCATCTGTATCGAATGCACAGAGATGGTGTTAGACGGCCTCCAGAAAAGACTGGTGACGACAACAAAGGAGCGGGACGCTTACATATCGTTTTTAAAGTCACTCAATGCGTCAATTCCCCCTGCAGAGGAGGTAGAGGCGGCCAGGGAGTCCCTGAAAACAGCTTTGGACGCGGAGGCTGCGACGTACAAAGAGCTGCTTGAATTGGAGGGAGAGAAAGCTTCTGTAGGCGAGGAGATTGCAGCGTTGGAAGAGGAGTCACGTCGGCTGGATTTGGAGGAGGAGCAGTTCTGGCGCGATCGGAACGCTTTTACTCTCACCTTGGCGGAATTCCAGAACGAACGAGATGCACTGAATATGAGATACGATCACGATTCTCGCCAACTCGAGCGGCTTCAGAGGACAAATGTCTATAATGACGCGTTCTGCATCGGCCATGATGGATATTTTGGGACGATCAATGGGCTCCGATTAGGGCGGCTAGCGAATCCATCCGTGGACTGGGCAGAGATCAACGCTGCCTGGGGTCAGACGCTTCTCCTGTTAGCTACTATCGCAGAACGACTTGGATTCCAGTTTCAAGGCTACCGGCTCCGACCCATGGGATCTACTTCGCGGATTGAGAAGATTGAACATCCACCACAATCGGCCAGTCATACCTTTACAGGGGCACGACCTTTGCCTCCTGGCGGTCAAGCATCATTACCTGTACCAAAGACCACGTCCCTGGACCTTTACTCTTCCGGCGACCTTCCACTAAACTTTCCCTGGCTCCACCGCCGCTTCGACAATGGCATGGTTGCCTTTTTAGACTGTCTGCGTCAACTTGGTGAATATGTTGCAAATATACCAGCGCCTGTCTCGACGCGGCGCGGGCACTCCGACGTGGTCACTTCGGGTTTGCGGTTGCCGTACGAAATCAAGCGCGACAAAATCGGTGACGCTAGTATCAAACTTGGCTTCAACCAGAATGATGAGACTTGGACACGGGCCTGTAAATACACTCTTACATGTTGCAAGTTCTTGTTAGCACATGCGAGCAACATTGCAAGCTCAGGCTCAAACCATGCCGCGGCCGTGGCAGCCGCGGCAGTGTCTGCTGCTGATCAAATTGGGGCCTTGGCCCGCAGCCCGAGCAGGAAATAGATGGTTATCTGCATTTGGAATGGAACTGAATCTAGAAAGCAGAAACTAAAACATCGATCACAGTGCTCGGTATTCTAAAGATTATCAAGCTTCATTAATTACATACCCACACTTTACGATCTCCAATATTCTCCCGCCGATGGTGCTACCAATAATGACCCCGAATCCAATAAACGAATTATCGAAATCTAACTGCATTTCAAACGGTTGTGAATGTACCCCTCTCTGAACATTTCCTCGCCTTGGTCTTCGGCCATTTCAGTCGATGCAGGAACCAATGAAATTCCGCTGTGCAATAATTCCGAGGGTTCTACAGCTTAGTATTATGGTGCTGGTCGTTTAACGCCATCCTCTCGAGTGCCTTCTCAAAGCCGCCACTTTTGTTCTCCGTCTTCGTTGCCTGGGAGCTGGAAAATGGACTCCATGGGGAGTCGCGGTGATCTTCGGCTACCCAACGTGCTATTGCTTCCTGGGTTTGTGGCGTCTTTGGATCGCCATTCATCGATGAAATAGAGCGAACATTGCCCGGATCCTTGTAAGATGATGGGGCACCTGGTGCTTGAGCTTTTTGTTGTGTCATGCTCAGAGTGACCTCGTCTGGACGGTATTGCGAAGTGTTGCAAGCATTCTGCCAGTCATTAAGTCAGCTTATACATCTGCAAAATTCATGGGAAGCATCATGAAGCTTATATCAGCTTCTTTGCGCTTATACTCACCGTGTTGCTGGGCAGAGAATTCCCTTTGATGCTTGTGCTGAAATCCCTGGGGTTCAGCTAGGAAGCAATAATGTGTTAAAAAAAAAAATCTAAGAATAATTTTCGTGTCGCAATGAAGGACCCGACGCTTCTTTGCTTCTAGACTTTGTTGACTTTATAACATCAAGGTTGAGACTTTTGCTCTGATTTATAGAGAAGGACACGTACGCAACGGCAAAGGAAAAGGGCGACTAGTATACTGGAGGCTCCTATACTACAAAAGGCATGTACGTAGACATTCATTATTAGTATTCCCTTAAGATCCCCTCCCCTCTTTTACTGCGGCTTTGGATTGGTCGATTTGGGCTCTGCGGGGTGGTGATCTTCGAGATGAACTAGCTTATTAGATCTGTTAGGCTGTCGATCTTTCGATTCTTCATGGATCGGAGCAGATTCAATTCCTGTCAATGTTAACTTTCACCCCCATTCTCTCCGAGTCTTCTTTCTTCTTCCCTTTTTTTATGGAAAAAAATATTTTACTCTCAGGTTCAGCTTCCTTTTCTCTTTTCGTCGATCTCAAGGGAGGGTGCCAGCTTTGCGGAGATAATAAGACCCCAGAGACTATGGATTATCCCTTCTTAATTCGATACGAAGACGCACCTTTATCTCCGCTGTCAATGCACGTGGCGTCTTAGCTTATTCAGCCACGTGGCCAGGATATGCTATCTAAATAGGCGCTGAGCGAATGATAGTAATACACCATATGCAAATGTCATGTCACTGGACATGATGTGCGCTACCACTAATGTACGCGTATTCAGTACATGTTGCACGCCAGTTATCTGATTTGGCTCTCTACTGTCTCCGTCAACGAATTAGTATATATCATGTGACTAAGCCATGAACCCTGTAGATACCCATATGGGCCGATCGGCGACGGACCGGCCAACTGTATCTTATCATAGGTAATAAGTTAGTGCCTTGTTAAGTTTTACTTCCCATTCCATAGCCTGAGACCCGGTCGTCAGGGACGGGTCCCCGCACCTGCTTTGAGTTCGTATCATTAATAAGAACAAAACGCCCTGTTATAGTCCAGGCTTCTTATCGGTTTGCCGTCTGATGGTCGGCTCCTCTCCCCAAATACGAGGAATGTGCTCGGTCGCACGGCTGAGGGCACAAGTCGCGGAGACAAATACTTAATACGATTACCTATCAGGTAAGATAGTATTCGGGACTACTTATACTACTACTACTAATAATGAATGTGTTATCATCATCATGTACTCAATTGGATACGTATATTATATACTTATTATTTACATACTACCTACTGATCGTGCTTACTTAAGGCAACTAATTCAGCATACAGTCCAACAAGAGTCAAGCAATAATGGTACTTTAGAAGTATGCTACGCATGCAACGAAGTGCCGAGATATGTAATGACACTAGTATGTGCATCGTAAAATTCGCTGATCAATTCGGAAAAATCGGGAATACGCTAAGGAAGTGCCATAGAAATTTAGTGTAACTAAATCAGGTTTAGCGTTATCTCGATTCGAGAATGATCTCGAATTGACCCGGCTGTGCTACATGTCTAATGGGCAATAATGCGGCTTCTCCCATGTACTCCACATTTACGGGTAGACCTTCCAGCGGCTAATGGATCCACCCATGAAACGGCGTTTGATGTTCCATCCTAGTTCCCTATATCTCATATTACCACATCGTGGGGGATCGATGGAATTTGGCACATACTTACGTATGAATTAGCATCTTTCATTACAACTAACTCGTCCTGTGGATACTAGCTAGTACCATAATGCGTCAACAACGACATTGGTTCATTCCCGATTAAGAGAAGGTGCTAAGCAACCATAGAATGAACTTTAGACCGCAATCTTCCCATTATTACTCTACACGAGAGAATACTCAAACCCCGATATTGTCACAGATAATGGACTATAACAGCAACATTAGTGTGATTGAGCGATCCGGCCAGTTCGCATTATTCGTGTCTTGATCGTGTTCCTATGGCTAATTGTTGAAATGGGTACCGGGCACTGATTTTTCTTCTTGATTCCGGCCAGGAATTTCCGCAAGTACTACAAATGAATTTCTTCAAATATAGAGAAACCTGTTATCCATCTCTAAGAGCCTCGAAAGGATTAAGCCTGTAGACATCGAATGTAGCTACCATTTCGACTTAAGCTTTGAGAAATGGCGTTGTCCTAGGGCAGCCATATCTTGCGTAAGAACTCTTCGCGGGCTACTGTCCTAGACACCATTTGATCTGCACTATTTCGCTCCCAAAAACGATAAAGTTTCTTATATCAGACGGGTCGATATGGAAAGGTGGCGTGAATAGGTTTTGTTATGATTTTCATCATGTGTTGGATTCGCCCTCGTTGACGATCAGGCCACTTCTCGGTCGTCGCCTATAGGCCTATACTTCTAGCGTGTTCTTTCGTATTCAGCCCTAACGCCCAGCCCATAATTCATTGGATATAAGAAGCTTTGGACCCCTGTTGACTCTCTCATATTCGTACGATGACATGAACCACCGGTATCTTGCTTTGCGGGTTTAGGAATTCCAGATAATGAGTGGGTAGTCGTTAGGACATATTACGTAGGATGGGATTGACTGCATGATTGTCCTCAAATATGCTTATTGATTGAATATCGAATGAATGGGCCAGTTTTGGTCGTAGGGACAACTACACACAATTCTAGGAGCGCTACCTAATGTCGACGCGGTTCGATCCCGCACTTGCAGGTTAGAATCCATTAACAATGCTAATGACATGGATGAAGGCCACGGGATGTGGGGAAGGAGATCTGTTTGAAAAAGCATGTAGAATCGAAGCGAAACTCTATTTCAAGTAGTCTCTTAGATAGCATAAGTTAATAACATGTCGACACGTTGGTTCCTTTTTTTTTTGGTATATATGTAGCGAAGAACTAATAGTTATCAATGGCGTACTTCGGGTAGGTTGTTCAAAGCTTGCTTCTCTCTGTTCTGCTCGATGCTTACATGTACATACATATATACACTTTTCATATCTATCTACCAAGGTACGGTACTTACTAATGCAGAGTACATTGATCCGAGCACCAACTACAAACCCACCTGACCAATAATAGCCATTCTAGCTATATATCCGAGCGTTAATGCTTGTCAATGATAGGCCCTCACCCGAGCCCCGCAGGCGCAATCTAGACTAACTAGCGCGCTTAGGCCTCTTTTACCTATGATATCATATAGTAATTATCGGAAAAATCAGTGGCGGAGTCGGCCTTTGATTGCCATTTCTCCTTTCTCGTTAATTCTAAATAAGGTACAGACAGGACCATGAGGCTTAAGCTCTCTTAAATTACCGTATACATACCGATTATATACTTTTCGTAGCTCATTTATACCTGTATGCGAAATACCACCGGCCAATTACACAAAAAGCGGGAACGGATAGAAAGAAACCGGTTGAAAGATTACAAGATGTCCGTGTTGTTTGTTACCGTAATATTGAGGATATTCGTTTGGTTTGAGGAACAAAGTTGCGTTTGGAAGGCCCTGGCGTGAAATAGCTAACCTGAATGATCCATATTGTGAGCCACTATAAACTAGTTATCGAAGAGGCTTGGTTGTTCCAATAATGAAACCTGTACAGTATTAATATCCTATTACCTCGTATGCATGGTGACCAAGCAATCTTCACATGTACATAACAACACCATTTCTTACATCCGAACAGTCATTGTCATGTTGGAAAAACCTAATAAGTGAGCTGGAAGTATTTATACGTCATATACTACGTGCTAGCCCTATGCCCATACCGTACAGAAGCCATTACAATCTTAGTGATAGATATTTTACCTTAAAACAGGCACCTAGAACAGAGAGATATAGGATCTATCACATATCTAGTGGCAAATTAGCATATTGTTGGGAGATGACGTTTGACTATTCATCTTGGAGTATCGGTTCTCATGTAAAGTCCATCAATTACTAAATGAATAAATTATATATAGCTATGTACATGTGTCACTCTCACGGGTCATGTGCACAGCGCTGCCGTCCTTTCGGTCTTCTCCGCCTTCCTATCTCCAGGGCCCTTATCATCTGACACCTGTCTATGCACATGCGTTGATACTGCATGGGCGGCTTTCCGCGGTTTTTTTGTATAGACTATAGAAGATAGTCTAGAAATGTTTCATGTTTTCCATGCCGCTATTCAACCGGACTCTCTTCTGCCAGTATATCCAATCGAAATCCTCGCAGCCTCGCAAGTTATGTCTGTAAGGTCAGATAGGATCAAAATGGAAACAAAGCCAAACAACATCCATAATGATCGAAAGCTAGAATCGCTCAAGAACGGAGGATAGCTGCGGTAGCTTCCTCGGTCGAAGCAGGACAGCGAATGCATATTGCGGTGCAGAACGGCCGCTTTTGCCTCGAAACCTCCCACAAAACCATCTGACCTCAGAAGACAATATAGCAATGATGTAAGCATCGGTCTCAACTCTCATCTAGAGACGTGTCGACTCTAATCGAATACGCTAACGGAGGGGCACCGAACAAAGTTTCAATACAAGTCCTATCAATGAATGGCTGCCTCTCCAGCAAAGATAGCAGCACGCTTAGCATGGTCAATATGAATCTCATCGCTGTTATGAAGACATGCAAGTAACGCCATTGGGGTGAACAACTTCGACGAAAACCGTTGAAAACATGAACCTTCCCCAGTCTTGAAGCAAGTAGCCCGTTTTATTATTCCATCGGCCGATATTTTCGCGGTGCTAGAATATCACAGAACCATTACCAATTTCTGCTGTACGTGGCAGCCATCGCAGAGCTTGAATTCTACACTGCTGGCACCTAGGTGTTCAGAAAGGCCTTGTCGCGAATGACGATTTGCAAGATCCACCACAAAGAATGCGAGAAGTACTGGATGTAGGAGTATCACCTGCGGCTCGTTTCCTGGGAAAACAGAGCTAGCAGGACGCTCCGTTTGCTGGGCTTCTGCTCAATTCTGACTCGCATCGAGCCATTGGCTGTATAACACCGTAATAACCAGCCACTTAGAATTGCCACCAATATCTCGCCGGTCCAGTCTCGTATACATGAACGAGACCGCCAGTGAGCTACAATATCTCTGCGTTGCCTGGATCTAAGATTTAAAAGACCTATCTGCTTTCAGAAGCAATGAGTATCTCACCAAGTGGGCATTATGAATCGCAACTGTCGCCCCGATTCGCTCATTCAGAATCACAACAGCCGATTAAACTGATATTCATCCAACTCATCATGTTCGTAGGGCCGGCTTGTATGTAATTTATGCAAGTTTACGTAAGGACTGAGCTTGTAAATCACACGCAAGTAAAGGATCTTTACCAATATCCTTGAGGAGAATCTAGATGACGATCTACCCGTTTCCACACTTCCCCTTGCTAAGTGATAGTCAATCATATCTCCGCGAGGAGACGCTTCCCAGGTCTAAACATTGTCCTCAAGTTCATCCTATCCAGTTATATCTTTATTCCAGTCTTCCAAGCTGCCTTTATGTCCATCGCAACCATATTACCTTCTACCGCCACTTTATCCTCGCATTTTCTTGCATAACCGAGGCGTTGAGCGTAGACCTCGATTCGAATGATTAGATTCCTGTGGATAGAAGAAAGCTGATCTACGTTCGATAGATAGTAATATGCGAAGTCGATAGTTCTGGAGCTTCATAGTTTTCGAAGTTGAGTTTGCACTCCCCCTCATTCAATATATTCAGACTAGAGAGTCGCCGTATCGGCCTATCAGGTTAGCGTCTTCTAGCTTATATACAGATCATATGCAAAATGGTGGCACGGTAAACTTACGATAAATAAAAATAAAAAATTCTTTGTTCGGATAAACGAAGATCGTTACGGGAAACTTGCAAGCCCTACATGTTTGATTGTCGATTCGGGACCATTTCCATTCGCTACTGAAGCTGGGAGTGCGTAAGTTGTGTTAAGCACTCGCAAAGAACAGTCACCAATCGACTAGCTCTTTCAATAAGTGCCAACGAGCTTTGAAGCGTAAAATTCGTATCTCTTCCGCTGGCACAAACCGGTATTATTAGTTTAAATCCTTTCGGGTAGTACATTGCCTATTCAACGAGATAAATAGTGAATACTTGTTGTGCACCTGGGCAGCAGTATACTAGGTAAAGATAACGCTAAAAATGTCAATATCCGGGGCGACTATAACACTTAGCTTGTTGGCTCGGCACCTGAGCCAATCCTAGGTTCCAAATTTGATAAGTCACTAGCGAGGAGACCACCTATGTGCCTTAATTGGATTCGGTGGGATCGGGGCCTATACTCTAATGCGCTATGCTTAGTGCTTTGGAATATGAATTGAAGCATTACATTGGATTTTACACCATTACCTGCTCTTACGAACCTCTTTGGGACAATTGAATGGATATGCTTTCCCCCTCGTTGTTGCCACTACTACATATAAATTTAACAAGAAAAAATCCTTCTATCTAAGAACTGCTTGTACATAGTACTCAACATCCCGACTTTTATATTGGGGGCCAACAAAAAAACCCTCGCTTATCGCTTTCCGTCTTCCTCGCTACGTCCACTTTCTGCTGCAGAGGGAGCACGGCCAGATCTACTAATCTAACGAGGATGCCACTACACAAAAGGGGAGGATAAAGGTGCTAAAGAAAAGGAAAGAAAAGGAATATGCATTAGTGCGCCAGGGACCTAAGCCGGAGAAAAGAACGGAGGCGAATGGAAAGGGCCGGAAGTCCCTGGTGCCAGTCGTTTGACCTTCAGAGACGTTGATGTAGTATTCTCAACGGCGGCATGCGAGGTTCCAACTACCTCACTAACGTCCACTCTACTTGATATACTCGAAAGTAGAACCGGGCGAGTTTGTAAAAGCCCAAATCTATCGCCC
This sequence comes from Pseudotulostoma volvatum, assembly GCA_019804575.2. Lineage (NCBI taxonomy): Eukaryota > Fungi > Ascomycota > Eurotiomycetes > Eurotiales > Elaphomycetaceae > Pseudotulostoma > Pseudotulostoma volvatum. The sequence continues at coordinate 29,616 of JAHQZX020001605.1, forward strand.
ACTGAGGTTGTCTCCGAGGTTCTAAACTCGAGCTCTTACCATCGCCTTCGCATCTAGCAAATTATATCATAGCGCGAGACATCTTCCCATCCATCTAAAAGTCGTTGTTACTATGTATCTTTTTGCTCTATCCTCTTCGGAATTATACACCAAGCAATCCACAGATTCTTAACGTCTTTATTCGCTCGGAAGTTCACAAGCTGTGCTAAGCATAGCGACTTGGATACCGCCATCTGTGTTGGGGAGAGGTAAGAATTGAGGAACTGGCGACGATAAAATTTTCTATTCTTTTTCCAAAACAAGGCGTAATTCCTGTGCCAGTTCAAATGAAGCATTTCAAATTGGATTTTGTGTCAAGCTGTTGTTCGTGTGCGATGTTTTTGATGGGTTAGAAGACGACCCCGTTTAGCCAAGCCCTATTGTCTTTGAAACGGCTTTGTCGAAGAGATGGTTTGAAGCTTGTTGATCCTGTTCATCTTTGGTGTTTTTTCCCCACTTCGTCGTCCGTATGGTTGAGAATTTCCCGCCCCAGCACCAAGTCAATCCTACTCCTACTCATGGGTATAGTATATATATGCTAATTTGGCTTAGTTATGGATTCAAAATATATATGACAGTATAGTATCATACTATACTATCATATGAAGGTCCGCGTTCCCAGCCCCCATCTCCACGTCTCATTAAAAGGTATGTATGAAAAGTAGGTACCGTATAGATATTGTCAGTATCCTCAGACTTTAACCGTAGGGTTAGACAGGTATATCATAGGAATTACTGGTAAATACTAGGATGTTTGAGTCCGGGTTCGCCAGGTAATATAAAATAGAGTTTGGCCTCGCCGGGTACTTTTGGTTTTTTGTGACTAGGATTACTAGTAGATCTTAGCGCGTGGATGAAAGGTTTCAAAGGCCGACGAAAAAGCTCTGTTCAAATGCTTGCTGGTTGAAGGCTGGCGTTAACAGGAGGAAATGGTGCACTAGCTAGGCACGAGTCAGGGGCTTTGGTCAGTTAGTTTACTTCATCTTGGCTTTTGAAACGCAACGAGTGGACGCGGAGAGAAACAATATCTATGGATAGGGGCGAAATCCTCTGCCGAGCACACCTTAATGATATACGATACGGAATTAGAACCTGGAGTATTTGTGCTGCCATGACTTTGAGTAGATGGCTTCTATGTACTGGCATAAAGGCTACTTTAGCTAGGATAACTTCTTTGATTGGCTTGAATGCGCTTCCTTCCAACAGTCAATCAACTTAATTGTCCAATGGTCATAATCATGGATAATTATTTATCCATGTCCATGAAGGGGTGACTCAATTAATCCAATCTGAAGGACGTTTTGTTCGGTCCTTGCCTCCATATTCGCCTGATTTCAATAGCTTCCTTCTCTGTGATAAAATCTTATGGCGGTTTTCCGGGACCTGCGATATGTGAAAGTCATTACGGCCACTTTACACGCAAACAGTTTCAACATGCAAAAGGTGGTATCTATATTGAAAAAAGGGAAATTGACTCGATTTCGCTGGTTCATTGAGCAGTATGAAGCTTTGATGAATGAATAATAGCATTACTTTATTACTTACAAATAACGTATCGTAGTAAGACCGAAATAGTAGAACAGGGATTAGTAAAGACATTAGAGGATCAAAACCCAGTATCTCTCCCGATATTAATCCTCCAAGGCCATGTACCATTTAATGCAGAGCAACTGCAGCCATTTGAGTTCTCTCCGTTTCTTTAGACTACGGTACCAACGTTGAATTTATACAACTCGCCGCGGAATCCACACGCAAAGCTGTCGGATATGCCAGCTTTAATTGTATATACGTCGATACCTAACATGGCACCGCATCCATTCTCCATCTAGTTAAGTTCATACACAGCCTAGTCATCGGAGCCTACTATCTATTTGGCTCGCTCCCATTTTTCTCTTTTGTCTATATTGTTTATATTTCCTGTCTTCACAATAGTTTTCGCATGGGTCTTCTTCACAGACTTGTGATAATATAGACTTATACATGGATAGCGTTCTGCTGGCATTCAGTAACCATAAATATCAACATCAGGCTTGGGAATGGAGTATCACCACAAAAGCCCGCACCACACTTGTAACACTGTAATATTTCAACGCTAATACTCAATAAAATACCAATAGTATATAGGTAAGGGTTTGCCTAGAGTATTGCTTAGTGCATGCCACTGCATATATCTACCATGCCTAGAGGCCAGCCCAGGCCATCTGCCTCTGGCTGCCTTCTATGTACATATGTATTTTTAACATTATAACTTGTAACTTCTTTAACTATTACGAACTTCATTTCCCTCTATCTCACCCGGCCGAGTATTCAAGATATAGTCACTAAAGGGCCTAAATACTAAGGTAGCGATGTGATTCTTTAGCTCCTGTTTCGTGCTGAATACTTACTGGCCTGGGGCGTATAATACAGGGCCCACTGATAAGTTGTTGGCCTATGTCGCCATAATTTCACTCCATCTAAGGTATGAAATAGCGATGAATTGAGAAGAGGTGGGAGCATCATACCGATTGACAAAGCATTGCAGATACGGCTATAAGGACACAATGGAATGGAAATGGTATAAGTCAAAGATGGTAGAAGATCTTTTTTGGCCCAGCCGATTCCAGCCAACACTATTGCCTCTGAAGGGGCCGGGCGGAGACTCACCACAACTGGAATGCTTCATGGAGGAGGGATTTCGCACCACGGTGGTGAAGAGGAGGTGGAGTCTCCCTCCGATGAGTACAAAACATGGCAGAAGCTCCAACGCAAGAAGATCGACAACCCCATCACCTATTGGTACGAGAAGCAGTTCGTGTGGCCGCATCTCGCAAGCTTCGCACTTGGGATCCCAGCTATGAGTGCTGAGCTCGAGAGAGTGTTTAGCGGTGTAGGTAGAATGGTTCGACCGGATTGGTGACCTTTAAGAGCTGGTACCATATGTGCCGCTGCCTGCCTGAAGCAATGGGATAAGAGCGGGGTGATTAGTTGGGCCTGGAGTAGTAGATACCTCGAGAATAATTGTAGGAAAATATAGTCAGTGTGGTTCGGTGTAAACAGTGCGCGTGTAAGATTTTCAGAGTAGTGTAGTGTAGTTTCATCAAGTTTTACAGGCTGCCAGTGTAGTGTAGTTTAACCCCCCACTATTCCCAAGCCTGATCAGCATATACTGATTTACACGAAGTAGTTTTAGTAATTGTTTGGCGAGTCATGATCATATGGGCCACGCCACTTTTACTAGTAACTGAGTAGTCTAGTAATGGAATTACCAGTAGTCGTAGGCCTCCCAGGGTGTAACAGGCAGCAATCCTGGCATAACTAGTAAAGTAATTCAATTTTCGTTATTTCCATCGTGGGCGCTTATTCAGATGTTACTACTACTTTCAGTAGGACTGACTAGGTAGTATCTACTGATAGTACTGATACTGCTAGTAAAGCACTATTAACTAGTAGTAACTAGTATTATATTAGGACTTTATTTAGGAAATCTTAAGTCTTCACTGCTGGAAGTTACTGGTAATACTGGTAGCGAGCGCAAGCTAGGCGTGAGTATCATTCCTTTTCGAGAAAAAAAAGGAGAACCATCAGAGTATCATAGACTTATGGTACTAAGTACTGTATGGTGCTAATTTTAAGATTCTGAATTATTACTGCTTGGTCATGGTAACTTCACCGACTTATCCCTAGCTAGGCCTCAGCTTCTGCCGCCACAAGGCGCGACCTGGCACTATGGATATTTCAGCCGCCAATTCTTTCCCAGTAGATTTTTCTAGAAGAGGAGAAAACTCCGGACAATACAACTATTCACGCATTGAGTGTTGCCGTATGTGGGTTATCGGGGATAGAAGCAGCCGTATGCGAAGATTGAATGGAACACCGGGAGTAGGCATACCGGATTTACCGACTCCCACGTGAGTACCTGTCTGGAAATTGATATCAACTTCTCCCTCGATCTTAGCAGACTACATTTCCGCATCCCAGCTCGCCAACACACTGCAAGCTTAAGGACGTTGGACGTCATTAAGAGGGCGCCTGCAACCAACGTCACTAAGATTCGAAGTACTAGACCTCTTTTCGAAAATGATAATAATAGCTCTATCGGTTGACTCTTCTGAACCATGATTGGGTAGGCAAGGATGAGGGAAAATCGGATACGACGGCAGAAGTTAGCATCTCAACAGCGTCTACGAAGTGATGATAGCATTATTAAGTGCTCTAGGGAAAGAAATCGCTTCCGTGATAAGGAGAATCATAAATGGCTACTAGATCAGATAATTCCCCCGTCGCCAGCGCAAAGGTGCCCGGAATACGCCTAGGGCAGTTAGTGGAGGTGCTGGTAATGCTTCTTGCAAGCTCGACGTCGGACCCGATATTCATGACGGATGAATACCCCTTGTAAGCGTATAGCGGTTTCTGCGGGAGTATACTATATCCTGATATCTTATGCCTACCTTTGGCTTTTTCACACAGACATCAGTACCAACCGGACTACATTCTTTTTGAGGTATCACTATTGGCTTATCTAAGACCGTTGTTGGTGCTCAAGATTCAGCCCTGTGCCTGCTTGAAGTTGACAAGACGTCTTGCCGCTTCTTGCGATGAGATTTGGTTATCAACCTGAGGAACCTTAAAGGTGTTGCCCCCACACTTGATACAATAAGACCTTTTCTCCGTTTGGAGCAAGTGAAGATTCTTTCGAGCCCAGAGGCGGACGTAGATTACGCTTGAAGCATCATGACTAGCTCACCTGCAGCCAATGTCTGGGATTCTACCATGCGCTGTTTTAAAGCTGACGAAGCATCCCGGCACTTATTCCGTCGGGCGAATCACTTACTACTGCGACTGGTTATTCGATTTGTCATCAACACAAAGACTGATTCCTGCAGCCTCGCTTAGTGGACTCTCAGAGTCTCAGACCATAGATGAACGCTGAAACATGCTGAACCGCTCCCTGCTAGTCATGGTTCCGAATAAAAAATATGGTGTGGACAAGGCTATGCATTATCTGGGAGGTCGGGGCCGTGAATATGATATGGTGTGTAAAGCATTTTGTATTCGAGTTCCCTACTTAGGTTGCATATATGGGGTATAATACCTTAGTGAGCTGGGTTTACCACTGAGGTAAAGGGCCAAAGCACCGATCCCCATGGGATTAGTTATACCCAATATATGCCAACCCCTGGGGATGTGATTCATTACACGACCAAACCAGATTGCCAGGTGAAAGGTCAACTTCAGAAGTCAGTTCAAGTTTTGGGCATGAGGTTATCTTCTAGAATTCTCTATAACGAGCTTGCTAGATGGCGACTTAAAAAGGGAATCATGGATCGGGTTTGGCTCGCTAGTCCAATAGGCTGATAAGGTGATAAAGCTAAACCTTGGCTTAGCTAGCAGCACAGGTCATGACCTCAGGACCCGAAGTTAATGCAAAGAGATATGTATGTATACTTGCTTATTAATTCTAGATGGACCAGATGTAGGTGCACAGGCCAAACGGAGTAGCAACTGATTATTATCATATTCTACTCTAAGTTCGATTACGGGCCCAATTTTATTATGTTGCAGCTGCAGGTCGAAGTGAAATTCTCACGATCGTGAGGGTTGCGCAGAAGAATTCCGGTCGAATCAATATTCGCCCAATCATGCAGCCGTGGATTCCTTCAGCTTGACCTCGGTCCCCAAGCGTTGTCAGTCCACCGTAGATTCGTATTATGTATAAACATAGTATACCGAAGTTCACGGACTAGGTGTACGGGTTTCCATTCGATCTTCAGGCGGAACTAAATGGAACATAGAACACAGAAGGCAAGTGTTTTGATTTCGGCTGCTACCTGGGCGGTAACTGCAATTACATAATTCTACATTGTGACCCAATCATTGGTTAGGACTATAGTAGTGGCGGCAGAATTACGTGGTCCAACGCTAAGTCAGACCCGGCGGAGAGGGGTGTGGGGTCGTATCTCCTCAGTCCTAAACCAACCACAGTCCTTACCACCCAACAACCTCTTCAATTCGAAGAATGAAGCGTTCGTGCAATTGAGTGGGTCTAGCTGGCCGCCCGCTAATAAGTTAAAAGATTGCCGCCTTGGAATTTAATGGTAGTGATCCACGCGGCTAATTGCTAGGTACTGATACTAGTACGGAATTCCTAGTAACTTACAATATTAAATACCGTAAGTAGTATCTCGGACACGGGTCACTGACCAGACTAACTGGGTTAGGATTAACTCCCGCACGAAGCCCTGGGGAACATTGGAAACATTTGGGAAGGAATTCTTCAACTGCTTAGCTACCGAATGTCTCAATATCCATAAATGGAGCTATTTCGAGACTATAACAAATTACAAAGGTTTAGTTCTACCAGCTTGAAGCCGCTAAGATTCAAAGATCGCGATCAAAGTCGCATAAGCGGTCGGTTTTTGGACCTGCAGCTGTTCTGTAATTATAGCCTTAATGGTCACAAGATAAGAGAGGCTTCATTAATAGTACTACTGCATGTCGCAGCTGAAAAAAATAGGAAGCTTCATACACCATTCGCTATATCTAGAGAGCTCGGCTAATTACCATTTAGGAGCTCTATGAATTACCCTTGCGCGCGATATGCATCGAACTATGGGGTTGCCTACAATATTATCATAATTGGCCTTGTCAATTTAATTAATGATGAATATAACGCTAATGATATTCCATATGGTTTAAGAATGAAGTTTGACGGTTCAATCGAAATGTTTTGATTTGAAAAATGGACTTCGCTAGTTAAACAACTAACTTAGTAATTAACACGATGTGAAGCAGCGCATTCGCAGTTGAAGTGTAAAGGCAATGGGACAGTGATGGCCTTAACCCCCATCAATAACCATTTATCCAAATGGTAGGGCCCACACCGTCTTCGCACTTATGCTTTTATTGTCAATGCTCTAGACTACTGTCATAGCTTTTTTTTTCCGTTGTGGGGTGATCTTTGCCGCTGGTATCATGTGCTAATGGCCAACGGTGGAGGCTCGAGGGCCGGGTGCTATGACTCATCCACCACACCAACCACAGCCTTTTTTTTTTTGTTTCTAGTCTTCTTTATTGCTTTAGACTCCAAATCCTCACAAACTTTTATTGCGTTGAACAGAATACAGGCTCAGATCATAAGACGTAAAATAATACAACAACAACAACACTTTGTAGCTCGTGAATAGTGCACACTATTCCATAGTATTCTATAGTAGTATAATATCAAACTGGTCTTCATTCGGAATTGATGGCACGAGAGATACCTATAGATAACGACAGTCTACTATGATTCCTTGCCTAATAAATCTGGTCATGAAACCGGTTAAATAATAACCGGGTAACCGTATCCGGTCCACTTAAATTGCTGGGAACTGTGGGCCAAGCTGCACTGGCCCTTAGGGCCTCTCATAGTCATGCTCAAGGTTCTGCCACCATTCCAGATGCTTCCGACCGGCCATTTTCAACGCCCCGATGTTCTTCGGATGCCTGCTCCTTTCCGATTGCCCCTAAGAGAGCTTAAAATAAGCGTTGGCCGAATTAGAGGCTGCAAAAGCGCTTGATGGCCTGTCATGATGTGGGTCTTCCCATATCGAGCATATTACAAGTCCTCCAAGGCCTGGCCATCGCATAGCTCATATCTTCTAGCAATCCGAGCCCTTCTCCGAGCGAGACATGCACACTTTCTGGGGGTGGATAGGTGAGATTTCGACAGAACTTGCGGGGTTGACGCATAATCGGGCCCAGGCCTGAGTCACAAGAGAATTGCAGTTAATGAAGAGCACAAGGTCTCTAATAATTAATCTGCAATGTATAATGTATTGCGCGAATTAATATTACATGTGCTATTAAATAAATCGCGTAAAACCACTGTATAAAAAGAGTCAAATGTATTTAATGGTTAGCGCGCTTCCGTACCCATACCGTGGAAGATATCATATCATAACACAGGCTCGGGAATAGTCAGTACTGAAAGTGACGGATACCTCATTGTGTATGACAGGTCTATCTTCCTACTATCTAATATAGTAATAACAGGTAATAACCTCTTACTCCGTTCGGGCATTTGGCCACCATAATATAATCATACTACAGATAGTATGGCTATTCAATCGTAGTGGCTAGGTATTTGCCAAAGCATATGGCTTGAACATCGCTCAGGAAACATTATTTATACATGTCTGATAATAACAGAAAGCGGATTTGGCTACAATTGAATAATAATAACTTGAAGCCCCTAATGGAGCGCCTTGCGGGTGGATTGTCCTGGGTTTGAAAACGAAATAGATATCCGGATACCTATACAGTCACTATATTCGATAACACAATCATGTAATACATTATTTCTTCCGCAGTCTCTTGATCGCTATCCTCGGCACTATCCTCGACGCTCTATTCGCCGTGGTTACCTGAGTAGCTAGCTGTTGACCCTGGCTTGCCTGGTCAGTGGAGCTTCCCAAACCAAGCCTTTAGGCACTCATCGGCCCCAATTGTACTAGGAAGGAGTCAGCTTCGACAGTCTACAACTAACAGCTTTGAGCTACTGAAAACACGCTCACATTCAGCACTTTTCGCAGGTATCGCTAGCATATCGAAAGCAAAGCGGGCCAAGTTAGGCTGTGACGAAGATCGAGAATTCTAATGGTTAAGTAGATCCTCCGCTTGCAATCGTTCCCCAGGATCGTAGTCAAAGCATAGTTGGGAAGGTGATGAGGGGAACCGTGCCAATGCCCCAAACTCGCCCTTGTATTCTTCTTCTCGGAGCTGCCTGTCTCGCATTTTCATAGTAATAACTCGTCGAAATTACCAGGTCTTGGTGCAACCGTTTCATTCCCTACTAGAGAGGTCGTAATAGCTCTGTCATCCTCCCAAAGCACATTGTGCCGCAATTTTCAACAAGACATACACTAGGCGGTCTGGATTCTTGTCCTTCAGAGCTTGAAACTGGCAAACAGCATCCTAAATCCGACAGGAAAGGAAGTCAATGGTGGAAATCCAGCGGCCAAGACGGTCGCCATTTCCTTCAAATGTTGCCTGAATAATATTGGAGGAAATCGTACACTTTCTCCAAGGTTACATAGTGGTGTCAGACAGAAGCTCACAGCTCCCAATGTCATACTTAAGCGAGTAAACTTGGATCCTTTTTCGGCATTTAGTGCCCGCCCGCTCGATCGAAAGATAATGTGAATTCCAACGTGTATCGTTACTCTCTATTAGCTACATGTGGCATATAAAATGTCAGTAACAATTATAAATGCAACGAGAAGGGAACAAAAGGAGTGGGCACTTCGTACCTCAAGTTTATTGTATTCCTTCCAGGTCGCAGTGTCATTTTGACTGCTTTTAAACTCCTGGTGTCACTACGGCATTACATGAACATGCCGAATGAAGTTCTTAAGCCGGCCTAAAGGATCCTGCTTTGGCAATCGGGTTCGTCACAAGGGCCAGGCAGCGAATTCGGCGGTTTTCACGCTTCATAGATATATCTGGCGATATCCACCGGAGGACATGATTGATAGCGATGTCATTGCTGGGGGAATTGTCCGAAATGAAGAATCTCCTATACGTGACTTAATCCTGCGCGCCTTGGTTACTCGACAAGGAACATCAGCGATATTTTCACCGGAATAGCGGCCTTGAAGTTAATAGCTTGCAAGCACCTTCGTTCGGCGGCAACATTTTGAATTAATAAAATGTGCTACCACGGCAAAAAACGAGTAGTCATTAGATATCCATAGATATAACGAGAGGTCAATACGTGATTTGGGCGATTTCATTTCCTCCTTTCAAGCATAGAACTCTGAAAGTACTCACCGTCTAATTACAATCTGGCTCGAGAGGAACCCCCTGAACGAAGCGTCGAGGAAATTCAGGAGGTCTTTGAAAGAACTGTCCTCAAGCTGATAAAAAGAAATGCAATGATACATAATCCTTTTAACTAATAAAATATCGAACGCATCACAGGCAAACAAAAAATACCAAGACAGGATATGGGGTTTCTTCTAGAAAGGGTAGCTGCAGTCCCCTCGGCAATAATTCTCAGATTCATCGACTTGGTGTGCTGGCTGGAAGCGCTAGTGCACAAAAGAATTCACGTTAAGAATGACAGGCTTTGTACTGTGGGTTTTTTATCGTCCAGACAGACGAGCGCCGTATCCCCGTGCTAGCATAGATAATTCCAAAAACCGTGTTGCCAAACGTATGAAGTTTTCTTCTTGCTATATCCTCTGCCTTGCAGTATTCTCACCGGGAACTATGATCAATGACTGCTCTTTTATAAGCACCCCAGAGTCGAATTGTTTATTTGAATTATTTGAAATTGGACGAGAGCCAAAGACCGCGTTAATATTTGGATGATACTCTAGGAGGCTTGGTGTTTACGATCATCTGGCCAACGTGGCGTCCTCTGCCAGCTTAACGTTGCGTGCCGTTATATGTGACAATACAATAGTAACTAATAGAACAAGAGAAGGGACTGCATATAGGGTACAGTCATAGCATAGACGAATTGATCACAGCAAAAGGGTGTAGTACCGAAGCTGCGAGCACATAAAGATTGAAGATGATATGGAATATGAAAGGGGAATCAACCCTTATCGAGAAAGAAAAAATACGATAAGTGATGATCACCTTTCAATTCGTGTTCAGAGGCCACGTAATCCTCACCTCCACATTTTAAAGGGGTGCACCCACTAACTTTAGAAGGCGAGTTTCCAATATCAATTGTGCCAGTAGTGTATACCGCCCTGTTGACTTGGGAAAGCCACAGGCCCACTGGGCCACGACGATCGGTGGTCATAGCTGTATATAGATACTCTAAATTAAAATATGTTCATATGTAAATCCCGTTATGTCCCAAGCCCGATTTGAATCACTCACTCTTATCCCATTTTGAGGTACAGTAATTGTAAAAGTAGCCTCCACCACACGCAGCCAACACACATTGCACGATACTGAAATCGATATCTGGATATCTATTTATCCATGCTATTTTGTGAGTTCAGAATGGTCTTGGCACCACCCTCTGGGGAATAATTATAGGGTATAAACTAGTGCGTATACAAGATTTCGGAGTAGAGTCGCAATTGGTAACGAGACACTTAGATGTAGGTAGTTACTAGTAGCGCGCCAAGTCTGCCACTACCTACTAGGTGCATGTACTGTCTGGTTACCTGGTCTGCATAGTTAGTTTGAGACTTTATAGTGTAATTTTGTGCAAGCTAAAGCTGTGAGTGTGTGTAGTATGTACAGTACATATACATATATAGTTCAACTCAAACGACACTAACAGTATTCCCAATGTAATAATTAATAACGGTAGGCTCTAAAGGAATGAGTGTATGTCTTAGACCCTTGCGCCATATCCAACACAAAATAGCCTTTCATTCTTCCCAAAGAAGTCAAAAGCGAAGTCTTCTAACATCGGCAACCTGTTACTGTCAACTTTCCTTCACCGTCGCCGCCAGCTCCAGATAACCTTATTCTGCTCGGTCCTGCTCCCGAAGAACAACAAGGGAGACACTACGGAGCCATGCTCATGTTAACGGCTACAGTATTGTTGTCGCCTCTTCTAAGCCCTCAAGAATCATCTGTGAACGCAGCGAAGGAGGCAAATACAGAGATCATAAAGACCCAAATATGCACGAATCCAAGCGTTGAAAAATACTAGTACAACAAAGATCGATTGTCCGTTTCAAGTCGATGCTGTGCCATCTGAGGTGCAGCTAGGCTGGTAAGTGAAGTTATCGAGAATCGCTACAACCATGGTCCAGTTGCAGCACTTTCTGCTCTATCAGCACATAGAACTTCTTCTATGACACCATAGGAAAAAGCGAAAGTTAAAGAGATGCAAAGTCTTTGCCATACTCTATGTGACGGACAGGCTCGGATGTGGGTCACATGACCCACGAGGAGTTTATTTACCCTCTGTTCCGTTTTATGTTCTACTTTTCTCTTTCCTTTCTTTTCCTTACCCTTGGATTCTAGTATAGACCGCCCTAAAGCTCGTATCTTCAATGCAATACTTATGCTTCAGGATTGGGTCGTTACACTCTAAAAATACTACTCCAAGCTTTACGAAGAGAGAACCCAGATTGTGTTTTGATTCCACGGAACATCTACAACTTACTTGCTAGCCAACGAATTAAGAAGTTGAACGGCCAAACACCAATCGAACGGCTGTTTAAGTAAATACCTTCTTGAACGGTGATGGGGGTTTTATAATTTTTGACGTTATAATATAGAGACTGAAAGACTTGCAATACAACCCTAAGGTGCATACAAACCCCGATACACACATGCTTGAGGCCCTTTTCCGGGCACATCCGGACGCTGTTAAGATTTGGAAAGAGCATCCAGATGTCGTCTTAGTAGACTGCATACATAAGACAAATCGATTTATGTCAGGGTTGTTATATTATTTAACGTCTTTAAGCGGCCGAAAGACTGCATAGGACGGGATTCATGTCAGGGACCTGACATATAGTACGCCGACTGGATGACCTACCAAGTCATCCATTGGGCCTTTTGGCGTTGATTCAGAATGCCGTTCCTCAATATTTGCGCAGTTACTGGTGACAAGACAGACAATATAGATTGGGCTTTACTTTCTAAGTGGCGAAAAGAAAGCAGACTATAAACGGGTAATTCGATGGTTTCGAGAGCTCATTGAGCAAGAACATACCGAAGAGCCTATTGCCTTTGTGACAGATAGAGACTGCTCTAATAAGTGCGTTGGACGATATCTTCTCAAACTTTAATCACTTAACTTTGGATATGGCATGTTAACTTAAACGTCTTAGCCAACTGTCAAAAGCATTCTAAAAGACGTTAAAGTCAAAGACAGATAAATTTACAAAACAACTCGTCAACCGTAAGGAGCCTGATGAAGTTATTCCTAATCCAGAATGGGAGGCATTCCTTAAAGATTGGAGCTCTATATTGGATTCACCAACAGAGGCAGAGTATACTGCTTGTCTTGCTACGTTCCGGAAGCATTCGGAAGCGGCTATCAAGTACGTTGAGGCAACTTGGCTAACACCATGGAAGGAGAAGTCGTGTAGCGGCCTAAATCCCGTAGTTTGTCTCTTCGCCTTGAATGTCTAGCGGCTTAGGAGGTATGATGTTCGAAACCCTTTACAGCTTGTTCGGTATTGGGTTGACAACAATTTACACTTTGGTGTTGAGTCGCCAATCAAAGGCTGTCATGCAACTTTGAGGTCCTACTTGATGGTCTGTACTGGTGACTTGAAAGCTGTGTTTAATCACCCTGTTCTCTTCTAGCTGTTTAAGTAGATTAACGTAAGCAGCAGCTTATTGGAGCCCTTCAACAGCAGGCTGCTCAACGAGAGCAGCAACTTATCACGACCTTTCAATAGCAGATTGAGCGACTAGAAGCAAGGGTGTTGACCACTGAACAGACAAACCCCTGCCTCTTCAAATGCCCATACGCAACCTGTGGCTGCAGCTACTAGTACGGTCATGGATGCGAGAAAGCGAGTTCCTGAATACACACCTGGACGTTGGCGTATGAAAATGTCACCGCCATATTCACAATACCGAAGATCCTTGAAACAAATAGACGCTGCATTTGCGGGCCCCGAAGCGAAACAGAAGGCTCTGCGGAAACTGGGATATGTGAAGCAGGGAAAGAAGTCTTTCCGCGAATTCATCTCTGAACTTGGCCAAGTAATGCCTGAAGCCGGGGCCCACAACCAAGATGAGGAAACCAAAAAGGTGTGGCTCCAGAATGCCGTAAATCTGGAACTCTCAATAGCTATGGTTGGTGTCCCCGAGGAACCTACATATGAGAAGTATCATCAACAGCCCCAACGTACCGATGACCAACTTACGAGCCTTGACCACCGAGGCAAAGTAACACAGCTAACACGCCAGACTTTCCGCCCGCTCTCCCACCAACTCGGATTACAACTCCTATTTCCCCAGCACTATCCTCTGCCCCAGCCGGTGCTCAAGACCTAGATACTATGGATTGGGAACCTGCTGCCAACCGAAGTGGACGCCGAGCAAAGTGGGTTCCCAATGAGGAAGTTGGACGACGGAGAAGGGAAAACATGTCTTTACATTGTGGTGCCTCAGATGACAAATTTTCCAACTGCCCGCATAAACCTGCACATCATCCAATTCTACAACTGCATGTGAGTAAGGTGGTAGAAGCTGAGTCAGAGGGAGGGAATGCGGAGCAAGAAAGAGTAGCTTCTGTTGACAATCACCGGCAGAAGCCTACCAAAGACTTATTGTTAAAGGAGTGGAGAGAGATTAATAAGGAGAGAAAGATGATTTGTCCTCCATTTATTGTGCCGGCTCTGATAGGTAAAATCGCTAGTGCTAGGCTATGCCTGATACTGGTTGCAATACCTATAGCCTTATTGCTTCTCGTTTCGTCCGAAGACACTAGCCGAATACCTTGACAAAGGGTTTATTCGTGTCAGTGATTCCCCTGCAGCGTCCCCGGTTTTGTTCGCGAAGAAGCCTGGTGGCGGTCTATGATTTTGTGTGGATTACCGCGCATTAAATGCCGTAACAAAGAAGGATCGTTACCCGCTTTCCTTTGATTAACGAGACTTTAGAACGGATTGGTCGTGCCACCTGGTTCACAAAGCTGATGTGATCCAGGCTTTGCATAAAATTCGAATTGCTCAAGGATATGAAAAGACGACGGCCTTTCTGGCACGTTATGGGCTATTTGAATGGCTGGTTACCCCGTTTGGGCTGGCGAATGTACTGAGCATGTTTTATAAGTCCATCAATTGGGTACTGCGGGAGTATTTAGAATTTGTGTCAGCCTACCTTAATGTTTTCACAGGAGCTGCAAGAAAAATATGCAAACCAACACCGTCAAGCCACACCAATCCACTTATAGAGCATGGTTGGATCTCTGCCATAGCCGTAACGTGGGTCACCGCTCAGCGAGCCTCCCCGCTCAGCAAGCTATCTAGCGGTGTAGAAAGGGGTTACTTCTCTTCGCAAATTTTTCACAACACCAACAATTTTTCCCCATCTATTATATAACCAAATCCATACAATGAAGCCCTCTAAACACGAATCCGACGTTCAAACGGCCATCCGACAAGCCAAATATGGCATTGAGCGGTCGTTAAATGCCGCTGCTGCTGCCAATGATGTACCCCGGTCAACTGTTAAACATCGTGCTGCTGGTCGTCTGGAAAGGAATCCCTGGGGGAGAACGCTATTGAATCAATACCAGGAAGAGAAAATAAAGGAATGGGTCAAAGAATTGGAGGGATGGGGCTTCCCAGTGAGGGCGAACATGCTCCCTCAAATCGTCAACCCTATGGCCAATTTTCCTCCTGGCCAAAAAGAGGTGGGAAAGAACTGGGTGACCAGGTCCACCGCACAAAACGACCTCCATTCAATCCTTAGCCGCACTCTCGACTCCCGGGGAGCTTCTAGTAATGACCCTGACATCATCGCCGACTGGTTCACGTACTACAGAGCCGTCTTTAAGCGGTATAAGATTGTGCATAGAAATATGTATAATTTCGATGAGAAAGGCATCCTTTTTGGCTTATCGGCCAATTCACGGGTAATCCTCATCCCGAAGGATTGTCGAATACTCGCGCTACGCAAATCCGTGCAGCAGCCTGGCTTCCGAGAGTCAGCTTCAATCATCGAGTGCTTCTGCGCGGATGGATCCGCCCTCCCTCCACTCGTGATCTGGAAAGGGGGGCAGCACCAGTCAAACTGGTATGCGACGGATGATAAGGGCGACCGGAAGGGGTGGATATATGCCTTTTCCGATAATGGTTGGACGGATAATGACCTTGGGTTTGAATTTATCCAGGCTTTCGACAGGGCAACTGCATCCAAAGCGAAGGATGGCGAGTGTAGGCTAGTTATTATGAATAACTACGGCTCACATGTAACCTGGCGATTTATTAAATTTGCGCTAGAACGGTGCATTGTTCTACTTTGCCTCCTCCCCATTCAACCCTCTTTTACAGTCTTGCGATGTAGGCCTCTTTCAGCCTCTTCAAGCCGCCTACGGACGTCAGGTGGATAACCACTGTCGCGCGGGACATACGGTTGTGAATAAGGAGTCTTTTCTCAGGCTTTATAGTGAAGTGAGGAAAATGGCATTCACGGAAGGAAATATCCTCGTGGCTTGGAGGGGCACAGGGCTCGCTCTATATAACCCAACAGTAGTTCTGGAGCGGCTTCCTACGTGGGAGAAAGCCGGAGGAGAAAAGGTCACCATTTCGGCGAGTTCTGGTGCTGGATCTGGTGTTGGGCAGGAGATACTATGGTGTCCCAAGACGCCAAAAACGGTAGAGCAGATTGAGGAATTGTGCGCTGACCTCCAAATCTCTTATACGGGGCATCCAGATGGCTTACTAGAGTCTCTCATTAAATTTAAGCTTGAAAAGCTTGGTAAGGTCGCGATTCAAGCCCGCACTGAAGCTAAGATCAAACGTGAAGCCAACAAATTCTTTGAGGCATCTGAAAAGAAGAAAGATGGCAAAAAGATGATATCTAAGGTTCAGCTGCCTACCCAAGACGACGTAGATCGTCTTCTCAAGGAAGAGAAGAATTCTAATACACGGGAGTCTTCAAAAGCTGCCAAGCGTGCATATGAGGGCTTAGATCTACCGGAGGAAGTTGCGGGGTACCTGCATGCTGTCATGAACCCCGGAGAGGCAGACAAACCTTGGGGACCTCAACCAATGGTCTTCCGCTGCCATGCACAACCAGTTGGAGATGGAAATGTAGGGCTTCTAGAGTGGAATGGTCGCCGGGCAGTCTTTGGAGGGGCAGGGGAGAAGTTAGATAGCTTTCTATCTACACAACTAAATGAGAAACACAAAGCCAAAGCCAATAAATAAAAATTTCTATAGATCTCGCCAAGCGCTTTCTATCGATATAAATATTATTTAATTTTGATTATTTTTGGTGAAGTTATGGTTGTTGGAAAATCTGGTTCTCCTTGGCTCGCTGACCGGTGACCCACGTTACTGAACGACCAAGCAAGCTAGATGCCTTACACGCTAAATTTACCATTGGGACCGATTAGACACGCCGGCTGGTGTCCATAGCGTCTTCCACTAGCTACTGTGGCCCGCTGCGGATGACCCATTGCCGAGTCAGCCAATCGGTAGATTGACCGAAGATGGCGACATGGGATATGAGGTGGGGTGGGATGCGGCACGAGTACTTGGTGGGTGAAATGGACTATCATAGCAGAAGACTTTGAGGATACAAGCGCGTTGGATGATTTTAAGTGGAATGGGACGATTAGTAGACCAAGCCTGGGGAAGATTTTGAGAAAGGGTATTATACGTAACGGGCTAGAGCCCCAAGGAGTCACGTGTAATACCCACGTTAGATTGTCTTTTCTTTCCTTCTTTTCTTAAATAGAGACGTTCTGCGACGGACGGTAATTCTGCACTGTAAAAGATTCTTTTTGGTAAGGTGGGTGGGCCGGTGGTGGACGCTAGATCCGTTTGGGCGTTCAACTTCTGTGTTCCTCGTAACGTTCAGGTCAATAACATGTAAAAGATTTGTTCACAACGCTAGCACTGTGCTAGCGCTTGTAAAAGATTCTTTCTTCGCGATTATTATTGTCAGCTCTATTATCACGCAGGAGAGACGGCGGCTTCTCCCAGTCCATCCTCATACCCTCTTCGAGCTTGGGGATGAAGATAAATGATCGTCAAGCGCGAACGCCGACCCCTTCAAATGAGAAGCTACCCCTGCCCCTGCGGTAGAAGTATTATTATGTCTTCAATCGAGAGAAACATCCGAATTGCAACATTGCGTCCGTATTCGCATAACAGATATCTCGGCTGGTAGTATGGTAATTACTAGGTACTTCACTGAGTGGTTGAAGGTATCATACGGACATCTTACGGATAGCGGTTTATTTGGTATTTAGGCGTTGTGCCGGTGTAGGTGGCTAGGCCCCTTCCGGACGTTCGTTCCCATGCAGCGTTACCATTACAGAATGTCTCTAATAAATCCTTCATGAAAATAACGGCTTCTAGTAGCAATACAATGCCCATTACACCTGTCAACTATTACCATAAGGTGCCTGTAATCACCTGACTCTGGCAAGTCGGTAATAAAGTCCATGGAGATGTCGGACCACTTCCTATCTGGTATAAAAAGCGGTTTTAAAAGGTCCTGCCGTGGTCTCTCCATACAGCATTAGCGCCGGAGCGGAGCGGAATAACTATCATCCGGTGCAGGTCTATTCCTTACCGCTGCATCCTATATTTCTACTTCCTCTACCTGAGCAAGTTAGCTAGTATCATCGAATACCAACTTGTTCCCCTCATGACCGTGTACTCGTAACATAAATGATTTCTAAAACAATATTAACTTAAAGCAGCAAGTCGACACACCTTATGGTGTCTAGTCACCAGTCTTGAGGTCCAAGGCCGAAATGGTAGGATGAGCAGACACAAGATTGTGAACAAAACTGTGAATGATCAACTAGCCACGTGACCCACCGACCACATGACCCGAGCGTCGATAAATCCACGAACGGATTCTTGCATAGCTAGTATTTTTAGTGGTGGCGTCTAAATGCTACAACTCTCCTTAGATTAGTAATAGGCTAGGACCTTACTACATATTTCCGGTTACCTTCGGCTCTACGTAGGAGACTACTCCTATTAGCCTTTTCTTTTCTCTTTCCTTTTAAGTACGAATCCTCTTTGTACACAAGGCTCTACATAGTTAATTAAGGTAATTCTTTGTACCCCTTCACAAGTATTAGCTAGCATCGTCACATAATACTAGATATCTCTAAAACCTTATTTTTATTTCTATTTTGACACCTGCTTGTCTGAGCTTGGCTGCATCCTTAGCGGGCGCCTTAGCAAGCACCCTTACCAGAAACCCGTATCTCAGAACCAGAACTGGATATGGGAGCGACATCGTTGAAGAGAACTGCCAATAGGCCTAGTGAGAGCCAAGGTAAGAAGCTGAAAGAATTCCGCCTCGTTTCTAAGAAGGAATAGGAGAACAGATGTATCACAGGAGAATCTCCTTAGATGGTGTCAGGAAGATCCTGAACACTTGTATATGTGACAGCTAGCCAAATCTAATATGAACTAAAGATAAAGGAGCTCTTGATCCAAGTTAGGATGCTATTATCAATAAAATATTAAGAGAAAAGTAAAGAATGATCTATTTACATCATAGCTCGGCCACTATTCCCCTTTCAGTAAGGTGCTGCTTGTCTCATGATCTGCGATCTTACTACTGATCGTCACAGTATAGTCTCATGTTGGATGCTATGACTATGAATAACAACAGAACATCGCGTGGAGAACGTATGGCTTTGGTATATGTCTGCATTCTTAGGGTGATTGATAGTCATGAGCTCGTGTCTGATCGGTCGGTCGTAAGCTTTGAAAGCCGAGGTTATGCACACAGAGTCAGTTTTCTGGTTTGGTTATTCTCCTTACGTATTAGCGGGTCGCGGTTTTTGAGACCGGGAACCTAACTTAGCCCGACGGCCAGCCTTTCTTCTCTCGAACAAATGATGGTAGTTCGGTGGTAAATATCCGATCTTGTCGGTGATTGTTATCATCGCAATTCGCTGGGGATTCTGGTGACAGTTCTAGAGCATATGATCCTTTGTATTCAGCAGTAAACATCTAGGATAATACGTGTCCTCGTTGTCAGGACCACCCAGTATTCTATGATATAAAAATTCCGTTAGCCATTGGCCACTGTCGTACCGTCGATTCTTGTTGTAGCCGACATTGAATAGTGGCTCGATCCAGGCCCTTACACCTGTTGCGTGACAGTGCTCTTGAAGAACGATTTCGGATAATGACTTTTGCAAAAGCCATTCTCCATTTTCCCCCAAGATAATTCGGAATGTACGATCGGTAGCAGCTGCTATCAGCAAGCAGCTTCCGTTTCCAATTTACTTTATCCCAATGAGCAATTTCCGAAGCTGTCCAGAATAGGGACCGGATCTAGATACTATATTAGTCATTGCCTCAGGCTCTGAGTTGTCTGTCTGCTCGTTGGAGGTAATAAGCTGCTCGCTTTCGGAGCCAAGACCATCATCTACTCCAATAGCCTCGCTTAAACGACTTCTTTTCCTCGCATGGAGCAGCATATTCCGACGCCACTTGGGTTCATAGAGGCCTTGATGACTGGAGCAAGCTGGAAGTAGTGCTCTTAGGCTCCAGTAGCGCTAAGAACTCACCCTTTTTGTACGATGCGCAAATACCCAGCTGGGGAGAAAGATAATAGCAGTCCCAGTCATACCAGGAGCCATCAATGCTCGACCGATACGCTGCCAAAGATCTGCAATGTCTTTGGTGACAGGAAAATTCCACTAGATAACCCTGACTACATCGGATATATCTATACCCATTCCAAGCGCAGTAGTGGCAACCATAATTCAGATTGTTGATGATGGGCTTCTAAACCTCACATACCGCAAACTTTTGTCAACATCCACATGGGATGTAAAGAATGAAATTGTTTGGCGGGCTAGCGCTTGGGAATGCCCCTTACCACAGAGCAGCTGGACCAAAGTTGTATAAACAACTTTAATGTGTTCCCGCCCGTCGATGAACACAATTGTCTTTACTATCCGCTCGGGTGTCGTCGCGCCACTAATGTCAGATGCGACCTCCAACAGAAAGCCGAGGCTCTCATAGCTTATTACCTTTCTCCTTGGAATTGGCTCTAGGCAGATATAGATATGTTGGAGCGGTCAATTAATGTCCGCATAACCTCCAACATACCGGGATGTTTCCCCTCATCCCGGAAACCGGCAAACCTCTTAATTCCTAGTCCGTACTACCAGGTATAGCGGCAGGGCGGCCAAAAGAAACCACATTTACAGCCAAGTTCCATGGATCAAAGTATAGTTGCTCCTAAACTCCATTACTCAGGGACATGACATTCGTCGATTGCGACCATACCAATGGGTGACTGAAATGTCCGGCCTTGGAGTATGCGCCGAAAGTCGGGACTGGCCGCCTGTTCCAGCCCAAGCAAAAATACATGTACTTCCCAGCTCGAATGTTGGGAAACAGGGGGTCCTCCATCCTTGTCCCGGCAGTTAAAGAATGGTTTTGCACCTGGACGGCGACTGGTGGGTCGGAGCTGCTCCTCCCCAAGTTTCGTAAGAGGTATTTGGAGTGTAATTTGTCCAGTTAGGGCCGAGGAAGCATGGAACACGATGCTTTTCCCAAACCCAGTCCCTGTAATAAGGATGATATCACCTAGGCTATACCAAACGGCGAACAACACATACTTGCTCCTGATATGGTTCCTTATTTCAATAGAGAGCGCAGGTAAGAAGTCCATGCTGCAAGCTAATGTAATCTGGGGAAGAGGCTTTGCTACCCAAAGATTCCATCCTGTGAACATAAAAATGCTAGGGGGTGGTCGGGAAGGCGTCTTCAAACAGTTCAGGTGAAAAAAAGGTTATATACGCATGGGGGTTGGTGCTGAGCACACACGTAGTTGGTGTTTTGGTTGTGTAAAGTGTGAGAATGCGCTTTTCGACCCGTCCTCTTCGACCTATAACTTTGAAAGTTAGAAATGCAGCAGATAGTCTATAATAAAAACTACTAGTATATAAAAATAGGGTAGTGGTATAGCCATGCCAATTATATTCCTGCCACACCAATTATCTTCCTGCCACACCTCTAACTTAACTAAGCTTAGTGTCCATGAAGTAGT
>JAHQZX020001616.1:0-51149 GCA_019804575.2 Pseudotulostoma volvatum
GTTTGATCAAACCTAAACCCGACATTCTCCATAATTACCTAAGGGTTCTAGACGTTGGCTGACCCATCCCTCACTTGGTTTCTCGCTAGGGTATCCAACAAGGTTGTTAACAGTGCCTGGGCTTGTGGACATTTCAGCTTTCTGGTACAGCTCGATCTGAAACGAAACCGTCAAGTACTACTAGGCTAGATCCTAAACACGTCGACTCTTTGGTTGTGATCAGCCGGCTGGGAAGTTTTCTAGGGCAGCCCAAAGGACAGCAGCTTAAGGAGAAAGAGAAGGAAGAAGAGGCAGTTGAACCACCCGCGATACCCCTACGGGAACAAAGAGTAGCGACTACAATAGATAGTTTGATCGCGGTTCAGGCAAGTAGCAAGACTTCCTGAGCAGCCTTTCTCAACGTGTATTAGACAGACCCCTATTCATTTGAATAGGTCACTTGCGATGGACAGAAAGCTAGAAGTATATAAAAGAACAACTCGGCCGTCGAGATGCCTGGTCTGTTCAAGGTCTGGGAGCTAGTGAAGAGGAAGTAATGGCTCCATTGAGGAACCTGAGTTACCATATATGTAGATTTAATAGTATGAATAATAATATTGAGGGTTACAGATATCACGACGCTTGACATGATGGTACAAATTGCAATCTGAAAGGTTGTGTTTTATTTTGTGATGTGTTTGGAGACGAAAAGTTGGGACAATGATTTTTGTTACCAGAGGTTTGCCCTAAACCCAAAACGCTTAGTGGAATTGTCACGTATTTTTCCTTTGTAATAGCCGACCCTCCCTCGCGCATAATTAAAGAAACCAGCCTAACCTAATTTTTTGGATGTCAACTGAATTTATGTGTTGATCTTGCATATGATAACAAGCTTTATGAGCTGACACGTGACAGAATCATGTGATCTTCAAACGAGCCCATGGATAGCTTCCCTCTTTTTCCGAAGAGAAGGGAACAAGAAATAGAAGAATAAATAATCATTTGAAACCTCCCCCATACCGGTTTATACCGACATCATTAAGGTTGAGGGATCATTGTCTCAGTGTGAAAGAGACTGGTTAGAACGCCCAAGATGGATTCCCCAATCATTCTTTCGCGTTCTCGACACCGGCCAATGTTCTCGGAGTGCCGCCAGATATCGAGGAGATGAGACCGAAGCTGTTCTCTGTGGAAACTCCTATCACTCTCTTCACGCAGCAATATATGCAATACTGGCCATTCATTTGCAATGTCTGGGTTAAAAACAAGACCCTAAGCAGAGGTGATTCACGGACTAAGTATCGGTGGTGTCGATTTTGGAGAAAAGAGACTTGAAGTTAATACTTCACATAACCAAATTTGGTCAGCTCGATGCTAACATACTATTGGATTCGCAGTCCCAATTGAGTGGCGGGTCCGCAAATGCTCAACAAGAACGGCTATCGGGTGCCCGATAAAACTAAGAACACGGTTTCGGGACAACACCAACGCCATGGGGAATGTAGCTCATTGTCATACACTAGCCTACGCTGACAAGGAAAAGATGAACCCCAGGATAAGGAAGGCTTCTGGTTCCGAAGTAACAAAAGGCTGCCATGCTGCAGCTGTGCAGTTTAGTCTTTCACGCCAGCCGAGACTTCTAGCCGCAACTGGGGGTCAACATCTTACGACCAAGGATTTCTTTAACCCTGGTATCCTTACACAGAAGGGTAATCCGGACGGCGAACTTGCTCGGGGTCGGGTTCTATGGGAAAGCCAACAAGCTAAGGCTGAAGCGTGGTTCCTTGAGAATGGCTATAAAGCCAGGAAAATATCCACCACTCAAGAATGTGACGGTGAATTGCAAGATCACACCAAATCTGTCGAATTTTGGCTTATCTTTTGACGACCCGATCAAGAGCCCCATGGTTTGGTGTTTGGTCTGCCTGAACATATTTGAGTACTTATGCAATGGGGCACCCTTATGGTAATGGACAAAACGAATCAGCTCAAATGGCTCCTTTACACCCTTATGATGTGTGATGAATATAGTAGTTGGATTCCAACTTGTCATATTCTCACGGCAGGAGAAGATAGTCATAATGTTGCTGCTGCACTGCGAGTTATCTGAGAGTGGCATGGTGACCGGTGGCTGGTCGAGTGGATGCTCACAGATGACTCGATAGGTAATAGAACTCTATACCTTCGAGTTTTAGCCGACGCTAATACATTTTGGATATTCTCGGGGGGCAATCTGCTGTTCGTAAGGCATTTCGTGATGTACCATTGTCTTCCAAAGCACTTCCTGTGTCAAGTG
This sequence comes from Pseudotulostoma volvatum, assembly GCA_019804575.2. Classification (NCBI taxonomy): domain Eukaryota; kingdom Fungi; phylum Ascomycota; class Eurotiomycetes; order Eurotiales; family Elaphomycetaceae; genus Pseudotulostoma; species Pseudotulostoma volvatum. The sequence goes on from JAHQZX020001616.1 coordinate 2,276, forward strand.
CATCCTGAGCGCACTCTCTAATGTGGAGACTTGCTGGTAGGGGGAATGCAGAAGCGCCAGGACACCTTCTAGCGGCGCTAAAGTATCGCCGAACTGAGGCAGGTTGCGAAGGATCTATATCGTCAGGGACTGCCAAAGACGAGAACACAAGGAAGTATACCAGGAAGGAGTGGGAATGCACAATGAAGAGTTGGGTAAATTACACCCGAACACAATCTTGTTTACTTCTCCAGGTAAGACAGCTACATTAACCATCCATAATCTAATTTACTATCTCAATCTAACGAGATCATTTTTTATTAGATTACATCTACCAATACAGTTAAATGATGGCACAGTGCCTTAAATCTCGTAGCACAGTCCTGAAGGCGGAGCTTCCTCGGTACAGTCTGCAAGGTCTTTGTAAATACATCGCTAATACTGTATTGGAGTGGGGCAAGAAGGCGGAATCGAGGGAGCATAACTTCCAATCAAAACGCGTTTCCGAAACCGCAGGATACCGCCCAAGAGCTTCTCGTTGGTGAATCCAAAAGCTTTCTAGAGAGGACAATACCCATATTGACTTGTTCAGGCTATTAGATGATGACCTCTCTTACTCATACCTCTTTTATCGGAGATACTAGCTTCCTTGCCACCACATTCTAAAGCAGGATCTGGTCTGGCAGGTTATAGATCTTTTATCGAATGTCAGAGCACCTCGAGCAGTCTCCTATTGAAGCCCGCGGTGCTGTGATGAAGGCCTGGCTTGGGAAGCTAGACCTCCATATTGGCGAAATGCGGAAGTTAGCGGTAAATGATTTGATGAATCAATTCCCTGCTAGCCTTGTGGCAGAGCTACGGCAAGTTGTGAGAATCTGCGTACTGCTTACATTACCCACCACGGGACGGGACTGTAATCTACTTAGGGCTAGTAGGGCTGCTTGGCCACACTGTACATAATTCTCCTTACAAGCTTCTTAAATTGGACTCGTTAATTTGGTGAACCTGAACCATTACCTATCTACAATCCACAACTACTTTTTGCCCATTAACCTCTCCTAAGTATAGCCTAGTGTAGCGCTACACTGCGTCACAAAACCCCACAAGAGGTACTGCCTTACACAAGTGAGCGGCCTCAGCCACAATAATTAATTACCTATGATAGTGTGAGGAAAACAAATTGGAGGCTATCAACGACTATGGCAGGGAGAAATCCCAGGCCTGTAGGGCGGGGTATATGATACGTCTACGTAAGCTTAGGCTGAGTTAGCCGCCGCTCTCTTATTAGAGTGCCCGACAAGCGGTAGGTCTGGCTATTCAGGTTGGAAATCCCCGGGTGGCTTCTGTCCTCGTTTCTTAAAGCACTTTGGCATAAAAGGTATCTAAAGAGAGTATTCAGAGGACACGCGTCGAAGTCGCCACTCGAGACCAAAATTGCTCTGCTTCCTTCTCTTTAGCAAAGTCTCAAAGGCAGATCTTTGCATTGAGCGTTTCAAACCGCAGCCGTGATCGGAGGGGGGTCAGGATGCATGAAGAATTTGAGGCCATGTATTATTAATTCCCTAAGATTACAAATGAGCATACGGATTCGTTGTCTCAGTTAGCAATACTGAGAGATATATTTCATTTAATCATAGCTGCAGCGCAGGCCAAAGGCCAAAAAGTGTTTCTACTAGGACTCGTTCGCTCTTCATTAGCTCTCATCTATCGCCTATCAATATAATATCTAGCTGTTCGAGATGTTTCTTTGCATCACTTCCATTGAGAACCTCCAACAAAAGGTGTAATCTTGCAAATACATGACAACACATGTAAGCTTTGGAAATGATGCTTTTGTTTCTCGTGGATGAGGACATCCTTGAAAGATGCCCGGCTCCCATGTCTGTTCTACCAACGCTCCGTTAAGAACGATCTTGTAATATATAACCGGGGGAGAGACAAGAAAATCCCTCTTCCGGCTTCGTAAGATGCTCTTGCAGAAAACCTGAGTGATTCTGCATCGTTGGGGCACGTTACATGATAAGTATGAGATATCCGGAGTCTCCGCATCATCAAAAGATCTGTTGTGGCTCCCAATTTATTCGCTTGAGCTACTGGACAACATGACCCAAATCTTAAAACTAAGATTTCTTCATCGAAAATGAGAAGAGAATATGATCTAGAATGTCATACAAGAAAATGTGATGTATGAAAACTGCTCGAATATCCTGTCACTCGCACACAAATCACATATAGATCAAGTCATTCACGGCCACGCAAATGCAGACCACAGAGCAGAGAAGGGGAGATAAGCCGAGAAAAAAGTGTCAGACAATAAAGACAATGTGGAGAAATTGCTAAAACCAGAATGATCTATTGCTACCAAGTTCCAAGAAAATAAAAGGAATTCTCAAACGTACCAATCGAGGGGGTAAAAGTCATGATCATTTCGATAAGAGTCATTTCTCGGAAAAAGGTAAAAGAGACTTGCCAACGTCGAGAAAAAGTAGACATTCGTATCTCGTAGCGAACAAAAACAATCTTCAAATCACATTTAAAAATATCTCAAGTAAAATATCACGTCTGTGAAGCCATCAATCAATTAGGTGAAGAAGGGGGGAGATGCTTGAATCCCTGTTAGTAACAAAATCCGAGGGTTAAATGCAGGTGGTGGAATAACCTACCTCTCACCATAATGGCGGCGTCTAATGCTTTCCGCAAGAAGAGTCGAAACATCAATAATCACCAACTTCTTAGAGCACTTTGCCCTCTCTGGACGGATAGGGAAGGAATTCGTGACAACAATGTGATTAATTGATTCGCAAGCTTCCATTCGTTCCAATGAATCATCCCCGAAGAGCCCGTGTGTAGCGATGCAATAAACCTTCTTAGCGCCGCCTCTCTTAACTACGGTCTCTGCTGCAGCAATCCAGGAACCGCTTTTGTCGATTATATCATCAACCATGAAGACTACCTTATCCCTGACGTCACCGACCAAGGTTATCGTTTTCTCCTCCTCACCCCGATGTAGAACTTGAGCTTCATCATCATCCGATTCAGCCACATCAGCAGAGCTGTGGAGGGTATGCCTAGGCATGACTGACGAGGAAGTTGAGATAATGGAATCCGTCATTGGGTCCGGCAAGCTTTCATGATTTTCAGAGGGATTGTCACCCCCGGAGAGCACAGGAGAAGGATGATCATCGTCCACAAGGTGGCCTTGAACAATTCGTCCTCTAATCACATCCCGTGCACGTTCATCTGTGTATTCCGAATCATCCCACTGGAATAGACGACGCAGTATAGAAGGATCTCCTGCGCGCACTGAGTTGGCAGTCACTTGTCTGGGACGGTCATGAGGTGCAGCTTCAGCCTGTTCCGTCACCTGCTGCTCATCTTTTCGACAATCTACAGCATGGTTACCTTCAAGACTGTCAAAGAATATCGCACTGTCTGCCATTGTCCCATTAAGTTTTGGTGCTCGTCTGTCGGTTGTGACTATTCCAAAATTCAGCTTCAAGGTGTCCGCCAGAGAGGTGACGCGTTTGGTGCCGCCTGCATTCTTGCTAACCACAACGGCGTCTTTCCAGTCAGGAACATTCATATGGACCCAACGAGCGATCAAAGGTTCTGCAAAGAGATTGTCAACCGGTTTACCGAAGAAACCTTGCATTTGAGATGCCTATACAAGCCACTCGGGTTAGCTGTCTGCGACAATCCAGTATATTTAAGGCAAATATAAAGTAGGTATACAAAGGGTGCTGGGAAAACGCACGTGCAAATCCAATGTTATGACATGATCGATCCCAGCGACAGTAAGAAGATTGGCAATCATCCGGGCGGTGATGGCCCCGCGATGGCTTTTCTTCTTCGATTGACGCGAATATGGGAAGTATCTCTATTATGTTAACGAGGATGTGGAACCTTCGATTGAGACAAGGCACTTACGGCATCACAGCTATTGTAAATAAGCTTGGTTAGCTGCTGTTTCAAACAGACTGGACTCATAGCTGTGGATTATTATAATGGCCAACCAACCAGTGATGGACTTCGCAGAGCCACCCTTGCACGCAGAAATCATAATCAGAAGTTCCATGACACTGTCATTGATCTTACTGCTACCGCTCTGGACAATGTAGACATCCTGGTTCCTCACTGATACACCTATGTTGACACTTGTCTCGCCATTACTGAATTTCCTGAGTTCTGCTTTGGCAGGAGAGGCACCCAAACGTGTGCAGATAGCTTCGGTCAGAGTTGGATGTGAAGATCCCGAGAATATCTTGACTCCGCGCATCGTGATGTCTAATGAGTGAAGGTATGATAATCGCTTGATTCATGAGGAGGGCGAATTGGTGAGAAATGCAGGTAGTACTAGATAGTACTGTTTGGGATTTGCTGTAACACATCTCCGTGTTTTTCCTACGAGGGCAAAACTTTAGGAAGAGGGAAAAAAAAAAAAAAAAGGTTCCTTGTACCGGAAGAGTAACTCCTTCAGTGCAGCCTAAAAAATGCACGTGCCAGTCGTGCGCGTTCCTCTCTGCAACCTAAATACTAGCTACATAGAGTAGTAATCAGTCCATCATGTATTATTTAATATATAATATATTATATGAATGAAAAACTAATCATATGATAAGTAACGAGAGACCTCTGTGTAGGTCACAGATGATTTTATCCAAATGTCTCGAAAATTCCCCGAAATTCAAGGAGGAGGCTCTCTGGTGATTGCATGGCAGGCCAAGGAGAGCAATATACTAGTTATTGGTGGCGGTCAAGTATGAACTCAACATGGGCCCATGAGATTGAGAACGCAATTTATTCCCACAGGATGCTGCTGATCAACGGATCCTAGATAGCTGCTGGCCGGATATTGCATGCCCTTAATGCAGATGCCAAGGTCACTGTCGTCTGTCCGAGGTCAGGATTGAACGACGAGGTCGCTTTTCGCATCGCTCAAGAGCAGGTGGAGCATATCGACCGCAACTTTGAGGCAAGTGATTTAGACAATGCGGACATGGTGCTTTGCGCTGTCGATGATCCCGCTGCTTCGTCAACCATCTGGAAACTCTGCAAGGAACGTCGAATTCCCGCCAATATTGCAGATGTTCCGTCGGAATGTGATTTTTATTTCGGTAGCGTATACCGCGACGGCCCATTGCAAGTTATGGTGAGCACGAATGGTAATGGCCCGAAGATGGCTAGTATAGTGCGAAAACAGATTACAGAAGTGTTGCCAAAGCATACAGGCACCTCAATAATAAATGTTGGTAAATTACGGAGGATGCTGAGAGATCTGGCGCCGGGCGTGATAGAAGGCCAAAAGAGGATGAAATGGTACGCTGTACATTATCCTATCTGTTTCAATTGGAAAACGAAGCTGATTTTTACAAAGGGCATCGGATCTCTGTGAGTCGTGGAGTTTGGAAGAGCTTGCTGAAATGAATGAGAAAGACATGAAAATACTTCTGGAATCTTACGAGACGGGTAAGGTGCCGACTTTCGAAGTTGTTCGACGTCAATTACTCTAATAACTCTCCTTTAATGATGTGGTGTAATAATGAGTCTTAATTGCGTAGTAACCAGAACCTCATTGGTTTATTTTATCATTTGGTACGGCTCATGATCTGGCTTTCAATAACGCAATGAGATTCTCTTAGTTTCGAGGTGGCTCCTCAATCCCGCCCAGGAGTTTTTTCCGAATGGTAAAAACGACAAAAGAGTACAATCAGGCCTTATTCTTATATACTACATGATAACAATGGATTTTATCCCACGTGTCCGAAGGACTAAGGTATTGGTTGATGTGACGCGATGTTGCAATGACCCAACATGAGAACCTTTCTGAGAACGCCAGGCTGATCGAGATATGCAAGTGTAAGACTCCAGAGAGTAATAGCAAGATATATAACAGTGACTGTACACCTAGGATCATCGAAAGCTAAGAGATCCCATAGGGGCAAAGGGTACAAAAGTATCGCAACAGGACCCCCGAAAAGAATAAGGTGGGAATCAAACCGGTAAACAGCTTTGGGGGATAGGATAAAAAGTGTTTAACGACCACGGCTGTGTCTAGGATTTATGTTGTGCTGCTGTGAAAGAGAACTCCTTCGACTACCAGGTGGTTCCGTCGGCGTCTGGACTAGAGGTAGACCGAATCTAACCTCACCAACCCTTCGAAGCAAGGACTGCAGCGTGAGACGAACCTCAGAGTTTAGATCACGGGTTAAAAGATCGATAGCAAGTGGATAGAATGTTTCGATATGTTTCGAGAAGTTTTCTCGCGGGAAATTCGTGTAACCTTCCATCACATCTACAACGACTGGCCGCCATGCCACAATATTTCGATGTTGAGTTTCCTCGTCAAGGCCAATATAGCTTCGAATAATATCTGCACAGAGCCTGCCAAATTTAAATGAGAAACCAAACTTAACTAGCATATACTTCCTATAAATTGTACACTTACGGGATAAGTGCAGCCTCTGTGTCAGCGCGGCTACTTTTCCTTTCCTCTCTCTCATCTTGGTACATTCGAAAGAGGATATTGACGTAGGTGGCGGCACTTCCACTCTCTTGTTTCAATAAATTCGGTGGCTGTTTCATGAAGCCCTGTCGCCAAAGTTGCATCCGCAGCTCTTTGTCTTCATTGAACTTCTTTGCAAACTGATAGCTCTTCTTCAACAAACCCATTAATCGTAGCAGTTCCTGACTAGGGATCTCAGCATAAACATGGTCATTGGAGAAAAGCTCATGAACAGTCTCAATCATCAGCAATTGGAGGACACAGTTTGTGATTATACGATTGAAAAACCGACGCCGTGCAACTGTCACGGCTGCTGGCTGGTGTTGCACGTCCGCTTGCGGACGATAATCCTCTAACTCGGGGGTAGTTGAAATTTGCGACAACGGCTGAGCTATGATGGGAACATCATCGGATGCTTCACCATCATGCATGGCATTCTGGACTCCATTTGTCTTGGAGAAAGTTGCACTGGTCGAATCGCCTTCTAAAGAGAGAGGATCAGAATTTAATGCGGTAAGAGTATCTTTGCCGATTAACTCCCCATTCGCTTTCTGGGCATCCAGCGTTTTTGATGATATGGAAGCGGCTGCAGTAAATAGCTCGTAAGCAGTCGTCCGGCTGAAAAGCTCAACAAATGCGCTGACAATTTTCGTCCAGTGACATTGAGAGAACTTGGTAACATTTTGCAAGATCAGTTGTTGCAAACAGTTGCTGCCGATTCGAGCAATTGTATCATTCTCCTGACAGATGCACAAGGTTAATAATTCCAAGAATCGATCAAGCATGTATTCGAGCGAGTCAAAGTAATGTGTAAATAAGGTTATTACACTCCTTAGCGCTTGAATCATTGTCGTGGAGAGCCACACAGAAAGCTCTTCATGATTTGGAACTTTTGACATCTCCGATTTGGACTGCAGAACGACGAAAATAGGATATAGCAATTGTCGCCACAGCACATCCCAGAACCCTGTCGGAAAGTCGCCACCGTATTTTATCAATGTCTCGAAAAGGTAGGTGAGGGCTCTGAGGTGTCATCATTTAGCAAATTATGTTACACTTGTAGATGGTGAATTTCATACCGAGATCGGACTTCAAGATCGTCGCCAGTCATTAGCGCATCTTGGAAAGCAATCAGGACAGGGTACCAAAATTGCTCCTCTTGAGACTGCCGACTGAGTTGCATGGCAAGATTCGAGCCATTATCCTCTCCCGAGCTTTTAGAGAGATTTCGGTGCGACAAAGGACATTCAGGCGTTTTTAACATCTTTGTGACGGTTGATTTCAAGGTCTCGATAGCCTGCAAAGATTTCTTTTGAAACCTAGTGTTCTTTGAGAATTCGGTGAGACAGACAACAAGGTCCGCGAAAGCGCCTTGAGCAATAACAACCCCGAATCTGGTACTATATATCTGTATAACGTGCTCAAAAGCCATATTGACGATACCCTCTACTCCATTGTCAGTAATTTTTGTTTCTTTGATCCCAATATAAAACGCAAGAATATCAATGAGACGCCTACCGTAAGGCTCGCGAGCTGCAACTGTGAAAACCCCGAACATTGTTTTCCATCCGGACCGTATGTTCTCTCCACGCGCTTGAATCATTTGAATCAGACATCGAAGGACCATGTCCTTCACAGTGACAGTGTTACTATTAGCTATTATATGCTCGAAAGGCTTAAGGAAGTCTTTTTGAAATTTGAACCCAGGAAGCTCCTCAATTTCCATGAAACGCATTGAAAGTTGACGAAGAGAGTCAAGCGCGAAAAACACAACGGTCGTATTAGTGTGGCAACCAACATGATTGAAATGCTCCCCAAGCACTTCCCAAATTCTTGACCATTCTATCCTTACCCGTGTCATGTTATAATAGCTGATCTCAACGAGCTTCTGGAGACTATAAGTGCGAGGAGATTCGCTCTGCCCAGACGATTGAATCTCTTGCCAACTCACATCACTGAGTGCTCGCACAAAATCTACAATCGCTTTGTTGGAAAGGTTGGCCGTATTGGTGAAAATTCGATCCACGCCACGAACCATTTCTGTTGAACGACTTTCCATCGCAACATCCGACCGGAAAGACACGGATCCATTTGCAGACCGAGGTCTCGGGCGTTTGGCCTGTATTGATTTGCGAGAAGATTCAGTGGGTGCCTGTGAAATAACTTGTGCTCTGGACACATCTGGGAGTGATCCTTCGTCTATGCCGTCCGTCAATAATTGAAACCGGTCGAGCTGGCTGACGCATGTGAGAATTTCTCTCCATGAACCCTTCAGATTATTTCCATCAAAGAGGGCCACATCCAGCAAGGCTCGCAAAGCTTCAACGTTTTTTGCTGTCATTTCTCGGAGATTACCAAGGTTAGTGAACTTGGCTAGCGCGGTGACGAATGCAACTCGTGGAGTTTCCAGATTAAAGCCACAGCAGATATGAATCGCCAGTTTGATGCCTTCCATACAAAGTCTAACCGTCTCTAGATTCTGGGTATGCTGGACGGGGGCGGATAGACCCGAAAGGAAGGACATCCACGTCACATTGAACATAGAGCCCACATGTTGTATCGAAGTGGCAGGAATGAATCTTGAAAGGGCCTCTTTCATTGCTGTCTTACGCTGTGCTCGGATCAGACTTCGATATAGTTGCTCCGTCTTATTTGCCATTTCCTCAGATGCCTGAGCATATCTCTCGCCTTGAATATCTCTCCCGACCGTCGCCAATACTTGGCCTGCTCTGGATGCGAAACCAGCAGGTATTGATGTAGGCATACCAAGGTTCGCTGCATTTTCTCTCTCAGTGTCAAGGACGATTTCGTTATTGACGATTTCATCGAATATAGACCCAAGGTATTCATCCGGAAGATCTTGGTTGTCGTTGATTCCTCTGTTGTTTTTGATAAAGTCTTCTTTTGTCATCCGCCTCCCCTTGAATTTACTGCTATGCTGATCTGTATTTAGTAGAATAACAGAGTATGCTAAAACATAGGCAGTATCAGCATTTGCAAATGCATTCGGATTCCCAGCCACATAACGCTCAGCAAATTTCAACATGAAACGATCAATCTTCTGAGCTTCACCGGGCAGCCTGAAGCATTGTAAAAATTGGCGGAGCGCATCAACAAAGCGACGTTTTGAGAAATCCATGGAATCCACGAAGGCATGCATTATTGCAATATTCTCCGGGTCTCCTTCACCGAGATATTCTCCGATCATCGCTTTGTCTAGGCGATCGTTCCGAAGGAGAAAGGCAGCGATATCTTGTGGGGAGCCAGAAGGTATGAAACCCTCTTGAAGAAGGAGCTTGATGCCCCTCTTAGGCTTGAAATTGAATTGTTGTATGGAATTGATGAGTGCGGTCTTCCTCTGCTTTACCCTCTCTATCTCGCTTGGATCATCGTCAGCAGCCGGTGTAGATCGACCGGTACCCTCATCTGAAGCTTCGAACCTCGGAGATGATGTAAGCGTAGTTGCCCCTACTACTGGCGTCTCAAGCGACTCCCGTGAATTCTCGACTGATCCACGAGAGAAGTCATCGCGAATAGGCGAATTAGCTAAGCGCTGAGAAGACCAATTATCTAACGACCGAAGTATCTCCACTAGGCACTCAAGTGCTTGCTGCCTCATTACGTACTCTAGAGGCACGCTCGGAACATTTCCATTGGAGTTTCCAGTTGCACTAGCAATTGATAGTGATGGGGGAAGGGTTCCTCGTTGGTGCCACTCCGTTGCGCTACTAGGAACTCTCACTTGGTGTTCCTGATATTGTTGTTGCTGTATTGCGGTCACGTTAGCAGGTGCGCTAGAGAATCGTGACAGTTGTTCGATAATCCTATGCAAATTAGTGTCCGATAAAGGCATGAAAAAGAGCCTTGGGTGATAAACATACCCCTGAAACATATTCTCCAAGGCAGTCCGGTCGCAGTCATAGTTAAGATATACCTCGACTAAAGCACGAGAATCAGCCGACAATCTCTCGAGGATGCTCATGAAATATTGTTTTTGGAATCCAGGTGAATTCCGCCTTTCAAGAATTGCTAGGTAGATCTCCTTCAGGAAAACCTCAAGTTCTTTCTATTGAGATGGTGAGTAAACTTGAGAAGTGAAAGCAATGGGAAATCAACCGAAGGACGAACTTTAAATGTTACCCTCATGTATTTCAGCATGAGCCAGAATATCTCACAGCAAACTTCGAATACTCTCGGAATCGAGCTAGAACCGTTGCGGCTGAGGCTAAGGCAAAGGTGGGGCTTTACAGCATGTAAAACAGTCATCGAATCCGAATTGTTAGTGTTATTCTTGATTGTCGCTAATGGGGATGTGAAAACAGAGGCATAGTTATTGATTAAGTAGTGAATCAAGTGTAGCGAAAGCAATTTGGATCTCATATTCTGAGATTTGATGTCTTGCTGCTGTTCATGAGAGAGAATCTTGTGACTCAGCTTGCAAAGGGCCCTAAAAACAAGAAAAGCATCCTTCACATATATCTCATCTTCCTCATCTTCTGCAGAGCCATCAGCATCCTCTCTGTCCTCAGTAGTTCTGGACACGGATCGTGAGCCGCGGTGGCCAGCCTTGGCACGGGTGACTGTAGTAGGTGCATTGTCATTGACCATAGTATCGTCCTTACTTGACTCAAAACTCTGGAGTGTGAGCTTCTCCGTGAGCTCTTTCATGACCGGATGGTCCACCGCAGCTGTAGAGACTGCTTCTGAAGATCCGTCTTGTTCGTTGCTTTGCTCATCAACCAACTCCATGGCGATATGATCTGGTGAGCTGTCGATCTGGCTTTCCGCATCCCGCATATGGGCCTCTTTCGCGTCGAGCCTGGTACGAACTCTATCAAAGACTGTGCTAACCATCTGCGTTAGCGATCCTTGGGCGATTTGCTGGTTTTGGCTAGACTTTGAATAAATGAATATGTTATATATCAGGCGAACGGCCTTCAGGAGCCCAGCCCCGTGCACGACTATCTTATCATTTAGGACAGCCGCTAAAAGTGACTTAATGATCTGCTGCTGCATCTCGGGCGGGGTTGCCTCGTTCTCAAAGCAATCACATATGGTTTCAATCGCGCGTTCGATCAAAGGGAGCTCTTCGGAGCTAGAATCATTTGCGGGAGTAATTGATGGACGATTTGAAGGGAATGCAAAATAGGAGTATGTGATAAGTTTCCCGATGCAGTCCAAAGCTGTAACCTGAAGGGGTATGCTAAATGTCTTGGTTGCCAAATGAAGAGGGCGGAAAATAATCTCGGGCTCTAACGGTTGTTGTTCCGAAAGCTTGATGTTTGCCAGCGCCTGGCTCACTGCGTTCTCCAACTCCCTACTCCGCCGCGCTTCTTTGGATGAGGCAATAGTCTCGAGAGCCGTTACCACAAAAACCATAGAACTGATGGGAGTTGATCTCTGTGTAGTCGTGGATCTTGAGTCCGAGCGCACCCTCCTATCTCCTGATAGCTCGGAATGGGCATCATCTACCGAGACATCCGTTTTCCTAGTAGGGGGAGACGTAAGGGTTGCTTCGATTCCCAGGCCGTTCCGTCGATTCGCTGGCGCGTCACCAGCGTGCCAACTCAATTGTCCTTGTTCATTCTCCCGCAGTGAAGTCTTTTCTGGATGGTCTAGTTTCTCCGTTGCCGTCAGACTTCTCTCCTCCGACGTTCCTTGATCGGAACCACCGGCTCGCTGGTCTTCGCTTGCCATGTTGATTTTCTTCCACTGCGTCTCGTCTGGCAAGCCAGCCTTGTCCGCTTTTAAAAACTTGCGTGAGGCTAAATCCGCCGAGACCTCTTTTACCGGGTTCTGGAATGGGCTCGTAGGAATTTGGGCTCGGTTGTCTGGATATCCATGGGGAAGGTCAGCCATTGATACACGGCTCCGGCGCGGGGTTCTTCAGAGCGGACACTGCGGAAGAGTGAGCCTGCATTGAACGAGGTCAATGAATAACAAAATGGAGTTCACCGGAGGCGTTCTTTCATCAGAGGCACATCATCTTGGTCTAGAGCTGTCTGACTCCGCTGACTTAGAGGATAGGTATATATATAGTCAAAATTGGCTACGGGCGCCATAGCCCCAACTGTTCCTTATTTCGGAACCCAGGCTCTTCCGCCCGGTGTTAATCCCCTTCAGGTTAGTGTATGAACTCCCTGCATTGCACGTGATAGGCCCCTGTTTATGTAAGTACGCATTATCACGTAAGCACCTGCTTGCCGCCACGCCCCCCGGATTGACCCGTTTCTTCCGTTTCTTCTTTCCGTACCGAGTAAGGTCCGATCCTCACCGAAGCTCAACAAAAAAAGTTACAGGTCTCCCATACGTCCCCTGTTTTGCTATCTTTCTTTCATCACAGGTTTATCTCCTGCACCGCATTTATCTTCTGCTCCTCAATCCCTTCTCTGAGGGCTGCAGGGGCTCGAATTGCTTTAGATTGGCAGCATGGCTGCCCTTGTTGTCAGGATGCGCACTTCAATCCTTAGATCTACCTGCTTGGAGCGGCCCCAGAGTGCCCACAGAGTGAAAGATGTGTTTCGGTATAAGGGGTCTGCATTGTCAAATGCGGTTTGTCTGGAATAGAAATCGCTAATTGATGCGCGGTCCATTGCAGATCTCGGTTACCCTGCACTTCCGCCTTGTCCCGCTTCTACGCTTCCAAGTGTACGTAATAGTGTTCCTTAATCAATTGAGACATTTGCAGAGTCTAACGTCTCGAATTGCAGCCTATCCTCCCCACACTGTCATTAGCATGCCGGCATTGTCGCCGACGATGACCTCGGGGAACATCGGGGCATGGCAAAAAAGGGCTGGTGACTCTCTCAGTCCCGGTGATGTTCTGGTAGAGATCGAAACCGACAAAGCGCAAATGGACTTCGAGTTTCAAGAAGAGGGCATCCTTGCAAAGGTTCTGAGGGAGGCTGGTGAGAAAGACGTGTCCGTTGGAAGTGTGGGTATTCTTCTTGCTGTGCTGCGGTCGGTCGAAGAGTAGTGTGCTAAATTTACCGAACAGCCTATAGCTGTCATGGTAGAGGAGGGGGCCGATATCGCTCCATTTGAGTCCTTCACTCTAGAGGATGCAGGTGGTGATAAAGCACCCCCGGCTACACCAAGTGACAAAGAGGCGCCGGACGCCTCGAATGTGATAGCAGATGATGCATCGAAACCTCCGCCCTCAGAAGAGAAATATATGCTTGCCGCCGTGGAGCCAGATGTGACCGGGGAGAAACTTCAACCAAGTCTCGACCGGGAGCCTCTCATCAGTCCAGCTGCCAAAGCTCTTGCCTTAGAAAAGGGCGTCCCGATTAAAGCTCTTAAGGGTACAGGACGAAGTGGACAGATCACTAAGGAGGACATCGAGAAGTACAACCCTATTGCAACGGCGGCGGGCCCGACCTATGAAGATATCCCTCTAACATCCATGCGGAAGACTATCGCCAGCCGCCTTCAACAATCCGTGAGGGAAAACCCGCATTACTTTGTTTCTACCACCCTTTCTGTGACCAAACTTCTGAAGCTACGCCAAGCTCTCAATGCATCGGCGGAGGGCAAATATAAACTGTCTGTTAATGATTTCCTTGTCAAAGCTTGTGCTATAGCCCTTCTGAGGGTGCCTACCGTTAATTCTAGTTGGCGAGAAGAAAACGGCCAGGTTTTCATCCGACAACACAGCACTGTGGATATCAGCGTGGCGGTCGCTACCCCTGTGGGTCTTATTACTCCCGTTGTCAAGAACGTGCATCACCTAGGTCTCTCCAGCATTTCGAATCAGATCAAGGACCTAGGAAAGCGTGCTCGCGATAATAAGCTTAAGCCTGAAGAGTACCAGGGTGGTACTTTCACCATCAGCAACATGGGAATGAACCCGGCTGTTGAGCGATTCACTGCTGTCATCAACCCCCCCCAGGCTGCTATCCTAGCTGTAGGGGCCCTTAAGAAGGTTCCAGTCCCAGTAGAGACCGGGGAAGGGACATCTCTCGAATGGGATGACCAGATAGCAGTTACAGGGAGCTTTGATCACAAAGTGGTTGACGGTGCTGTTGCAGGTCAATGGATCAAGGAGCTACAGAGGGTAGTTGAAAATCCCTTGGAATTGTTACTGTGAACTTTTTGTGTTAGTATATAGAGGGGCCTAGGTCTTAGATCTAGAAGGATGTAATTGTCTCATCTAAATTTTCTTTTCTAACCTGTACTAAAACCTATTTGTTTCGACCTTCTCTTATTGCAGAATTCCTTGTTCAATCAGTTTGGAATACTGTTCCTTAATGAATATGCGAATATGCTACATAAAGAAGTCAAACCCATTTATTTATTAATAAAAACTCCAGTATCATATACATGAGGACCTGTGAAATCAATGCTGAGAATAGCAGTTATGTCCATTAAATTCATGCCTTTTTAATGTTTCTCTTTTCTTGATCGAGTTTATCCATAAAATTGCGGTTTTCATATCAAAGAATCTCATTTTCTGCAGCTAGTTTCTGTATAGTTATTTGCGGCATTCTTTACTGTACCGTTAGGTGAACCCTCGCGAATCTGGCGAGTAAAACGGCGTATTTTCTTCGAGTCGACACCTGATATGGCAGATGAGCCTGTTGCGGCCGTAGATGGCCGTGATTAATGCGTTTCAGCTTCTGCAGGATCGACTTTTTGATAACTATGCTGGGATCGAGGTCAACACGTGACTATTCACTTCTAACGTTTTCCTCGGAGAAAGCCCTGACAAAAGCTGGCCAAAACAATCCAAAGAACTCTCTCTTTGAGAGTGTTCATTTTACTTGGCTTTTGAACTGCCATAAATAAAAGTTTTTGGGCATAGAACTACGAAAATGGACCAAAGCGGCCAATATCCAAAGGTTAAAGCCGATGGGTTGAGTGAGGAGGGAACACCGCGACGAGAATTCGGTGTTCGTGGCACCAATCAAGGAACCGTATGTTTACGTGGCTTCCGTGTCCATCGAGAATAAGTATATGGTAATACCTACCCTAACAAGCTTCTGCTTTAGAATAGCGATCAAGTACCGTTGTAAGCCACTCAAATCCCAAATTGTCGTTTGTTTAACTAGTGGGGAGGAAGCAAGTGCGCCTTATGCTTCGCTTCATCCAGCTCCTCAACTCAAGTATCCATTGCCGTGCCCAATTGGGCTTGGTAGATCAATGTTCGGGGATCCAGGAACCATCCATGCAAACTGACCCTATACACGTAATCCATTCCCGGTTACCATCATGACCTGCTCCAGAGCGTAAAACCTTGGTGAAAGGCTTGCTTTAAATAGGCTCTCTTAAGCTTCCGAAGGACTCCAATGAAAAATCCCTTCTCGTCCATACTATAGGTGTTTTTTTTCATAGACTTCGTAGTGGTATAGTTTTTCCAAATCTATCGATTCCTTAGCATAATCCAAAAGCAAATTCCGAAGTACAAACCTCCTCAAAATAAAACCTATAGGCTCCTGGACTATCTCCCTTTTGGCGGCATAGATCCACTGTCTTTAAGAAGCCGGAATCAAGCCTGTCTCTATGGCGCTTGACAAAGTCTCGGGGCCAGTTCTTTCCCACTCAAATTTTGGCGATATTGAAAACAAAATTTCGGACCATTTGTACTACAGGAGGAACGCCCCGAATCGATAGTTTACCAAGATAATCAATAAGAACCCTTTCTTGGGCTGGCGACAGTTTACACTCGTATAACCTATCTGCCTCATGGTGGGGCTTTGTTTTGGCGTTAAAATTTCTTGAGAGTGTAGAACGGTTGACATTCCGTTTTTCAACAGTAGCCTTAATATTTGGTGCTTCCTGGGATCTCAAATCATTCAACGCCTTGTCAATCGGCCTTATTTTGACGGAGTTATAAATTTTTGAAGTTACTGTGAAGCGTGGTGGTGAAGGTGTGCATCTCATAGGCCGTGCACGTGACAGGAAAAACATTTACCTCTTAGCCAAGTCTTGTCTGACATCTTTTCAGAATCTTGGTCATCTGTACTAACTATGTTGTGGTTTCCATTAACTATCGAGACGCCGACATTTTTGATGCATCAGGTCTTCGAGTTATTACTTCATTGGCTTTATTAGAGAACTCAAACCCATTGGGATGATTCTTTTATTATTCTAAGGAAAGTAGAGTTAGAGATATGATAATGCAACATACCAAAACAATCTTAAATAGAATAGATGTCAGGACCTTCAGTTAGCTGAAAGTAGCGCTATGATTTCAAAATCTGTGGCATTTCTGGGATCGAAGCTATTGGAACTTGTACGGCCACAAGCACTACTAAGCTAGTAAACTGGGCTGCGGGGCATATTATATTTGTCTTCGATCATTGCTTTTATGTTCGTATGATAGAATATCGAAGAACTTCTCGGTTGACAAGCGAGGAGCGAGGCCCATATTTTGAGGTACGGAGGTGTTCTTAACGTCTTGGCCTGATAGCCGCCCTCGCTCGCGGTTACGAGCAGAAATTTCCTCATCGTCTAAATCTTCAGGCGCGTCTCGAATCCTCAAAGCGATAGCCTCAGACGACATCTTCGCGGGTGCAGAGAGTTTTTCAACCTCGCTAATTACCTCTCGCCTGAAAGCAACTTTAGGCTTTCAAAGGTTCCGTATCCGAAACAAGTTAGCCCCCGTCGCAATGATAATCCTCTGCTAATGATCGACTGATTCAAGTGGGCCCTTCCCGCTTAGGAAAAGCAGACTACCTATTTGGGAGAAGTACAAGCCTGTCTCAATTTCTGAAGTCATGGGTGAGTTCCTCTACCTTGCATGATGAATTCTCAAATTCTAAGCACTTTATCTTCTTAGTAATTTACTTCAATTTAAGCAGTCTAATATTTGATATCACTTTGTGAGGTGGAGCAATTAAAAATTGAACATGGTGATTTTCTCCCGGAAGTGTGAGCCAGATACATATTTGTCAGCGCGCATTTTGGCCCTATCACGATCAATTTCCAAAGGCAGAACTGGTAGTATTGTGTCAAAACCAAATGATCAGCTTATAGAGAAGAGGAAGCCCGATTGGATGGTCTAGTTTCTTATTTGGTTGCACTAGATCTCTACAAGAGACCTTGGATCCTCGCAGATACATATGTTATTAAGATACAAAGACTTCTAGAAATAGGGTAAAAATGGCGAACCCTCTTGAAAGTTTGCTCACCCGCTTAATTTGATGCATAGAGTCACTGACGACTGTCTAAAACATTACAATATGTGGTTATGCCTGGGGCAAAGCGAAGATGGTAAAAAAAAGCGCCAGAACCGGGCGAGAAACCACAAAAAGCTTGCACTGAGAGTTCCAGCGCCGTCTCTAGACCTGAAATTGAAGACCGAGATGAAGGAAAGAGATAAAGATACTCTCCTTAACCACTTGTCACGGTCAAGTACTGACATTGTTGACTTGTCCTAGATTATAATCATTATATGTTTTTTATCTAATGGTTAAATGTTTCAAGCATCGGGACCCGGATGATCAATAGAGAAACTAACAACAATGGGTATGTGCATTACATTAGATACCAATTACCTGTCATAGGAAGTTGAAAGGCTGGATACGGACAATAAATATGACTAATTATCATGGTATGTACACTCCTTTAACGATATATGATACTGGTTAACTACCTACTTTGTAAATAATAATTGCGGCTTCATACGGCTCGTGACTCAAAACGCCGCAATGTCAAATTTAGAATTTTTGATGTACATACATATCACTTAGAGGTCCCTCCCTACAGCACTATCTATAATACCCTGCATTCTATCATTCAAAGTCATGGCCAGCAGTTATTACTATGAAACGGGCTCCTGACAAGAAGACAAGTGGCTTGAAAGTAGCGAGGAATTCATAGAATTCAAAGTGGCGATATCAAAGACAAACTATATGTTGTAGCATTGGAACCGTGGCTAAGGGACTGAAATGGGCCCCCTCGACGACGATCCAGTTGACCCCTCCGCTTTTAACGCTCCGAAAATATCTCCTTTTTCTGGCTCTCTCGCTCCTCTCCCCTGCGGCATCTACGAGCTCGTGAAAGCGAAAATCTGAGCAATGAACCTATAGGCAGAGCTTCTAGGCTTCACAGTCACCAAAAGCTATACGAAGTATTAAGAAGAACAAGTCACTTCAAAAGTTATTATGATCGGGGAAAGAAACTTCAGATTTCGGTGGTTGCAGCGGCAGCAAGTGTCCTAATCTAGGCAACAAGACTGGATGCCTTTTTCAGATCACTTTTCTGGAGGCTAATGGCAAGGGCTATCGTCTATGGGCTAGAACTTTGGTCATTAACGATTATAGTCATCCCCATACATCGAATTCTGCCGGTCATTAGGCGATTCACGATCTGGATAGGGGAGGTGGGTTCGAAACGACCGTAGACAAACAGGAATGCTGACTCGTCGCGCGCTCGAAGATTATGCGCAAGAATTCTAACGTTCCCTTGATAGCTTTAATATCTAGGATCGGGAGATGCGTTCCGTCAGCAGGGGTTCGGGGGTAAATTACCTATTGAGGCTGGTAGTGAGTACTATTCTTGATCTTTCTCTCGACAATCTGAGAGAGTCCTAAACCTGCATGAGCCAAAAAGACATGCTTCGGCAATAATCTCAATCGGTGCGGCGTAGGGCAGCACCACCTGGCTAGGAGAGTACGAAGCACCGGTGGAAGGTGACAGGAATGAATGGGTATTCGAGTCGAGGATATGATGATGCTGTTCCTGACCTGTCTCGTATATTATTTGTCTTGTGCGAGACGGACATGTCGAGGCTTGTAGACCTCATCCCTAGCTAGTTTCTGGAACATCTGTACGCGGTGCTGGATGCTCTATCTACCAATTGCACCGTCATCGTGGGGCCTTTGGTTGACGCCTCGAATCCTTTTGATTAAACCATGTGCACCTTCGTTGAAGTGTAGATATCGGTGAAGCGGTGCAAAATCGTACCTTCATTTAGTCATTAATGCTCATTTTCAATGTACTGGATAACTTTGTGGAAGATCTCTGGAGCCGTATTCGACCGAAGATTCTTGCCAAGCAGCTTCCTGGTCCTCCTCGATCTATACATAAACAATCTTGTCAAAGTGTTTAAGGGGCTTGATTTCTTCAGTGGCAGAGGGACGTGAAAAAAAGCAATGAGAACCTCACCGCCGTGAGTTGCATAACTAGCATGTATACACACCAGCCCGATTTAGGCATCAATAAGAACCTGCACGTTTGAGGACTCTTCGCAATCTTGCACGAAAGCGAGCTCGGGTCTGATAGGTCTTGTCCCCTTGTAGTTTTAAGGTTCAACGGCGGTGCACAGGATGTAAACATTGATAGAAACATTACTCAGCTGAGGATGTACTCCTTATCCTGATTGCGGAGAACATGACAGTGGCCCGATCTAGTTTAGG
The DNA here is from genome assembly GCA_019804575.2 of Pseudotulostoma volvatum. Classification (NCBI taxonomy): domain Eukaryota; kingdom Fungi; phylum Ascomycota; class Eurotiomycetes; order Eurotiales; family Elaphomycetaceae; genus Pseudotulostoma; species Pseudotulostoma volvatum. The sequence goes on from JAHQZX020001616.1 coordinate 22,118, forward strand.
ACTTTAGGTATTCTACAGTACACTGGTTAGTTATCGTAGGCACTAAATTTTAGTAGACTTTAGAGCACACATGATGAATAATATCATAATTACAAGGTCGTGATTGGATTGCACCTTTCTTTCTACCTAATGAATTGCTACCATCTTACGCATATTAATTCCTCTTTAGCCTAAATTAACTGGTTGTCGAAGACGAACCAGCACTAGATATCAATCGCATACACATAACATAGTCGCGATGGTGAGCTTAAATGTTGTTTTTACGTCAACTTCATGTCCTGATGACTTTTGCCTTATAGAATTCGCTTTTCAACTCTGCACTCAAACAATCATCTGCTATACGCCGAGATCTCGATACCTTTTCCGAATCCCCTGAAACCTCATCCACGGCACTACAAGGTAGTTCTTGATAATCTGGAATCTAAGGACGGGCCTAACGCTGAGCTGGAGGCTTACTCTAGGGCAAATTTCGGCCTCCTTTGCATCGTTCTCACGGACGATAGATGACTATTCGGCTCTAGCTCAGACGGAGCTCAACGTCCAAAAGCAGCACAAGGCTTTCGAGAGGGGGGAAGAATTCCGGTCCGCCCTCACAGACTACCGACGGCAATTTGATCAATTGCGAAGGGAACGAGAAGATGCTGTACGCTTGCCTGTTGGATATTATTCACCTTTCTGGATCAATTCTCTGACTTTGAGCTTGTGGAGCAATCTGTGGCGAGCCGGAATGAGTTGCTTGGTCGACGTCCGCATCATACTGCAACCCCCGAAAACCCGTATGCGCAATCATCATTGCCTCGAGTATCTCCATTCGCTAATCCAGGTTCCACCTCGGGTTCCGGTCTCAGTTTCGGCGCTTCCCCGTCCGATTACAATCGTGAGACGCACGCTCTTCGCGAGCAATCCTTCTTGGCCGGCACAAACACACAGCTTGACGAATTTATTGACCGTGGGCGTGCCGTGCTAGCGGACCTTGGCCAGCAACGTGAGTTACTGAAAGGCACACAGCGCCGACTATATAGCGTAGCGAACACACTGGGTGTGAGTGGTGACACGATACGGATGGTGGAACGCAGGGCAAAGCAAGATAAATGGATTTTTGCCGTTGGCGTTGTCGTCTTCTTCTTATTTTGTTGGTCCGTTCTCCATTTTCTAAGGTGATAGGAAACTACACCAGATAGATACCTTGATGCGAGATGGTATCACCAAATGATACTCTTTATGGACGGCCGTTGTGAAGTAGACATGATTTTCAACTTAATGATATCATGGTGTTTTACGCAAGGCGCTGGCGTTGAAGGTTTTGCTTTGGCAGGCGGAAAGATGTAAGCTTATCATTTATTCACTTGGGGTCTTTCGTCTCACTCAATGATCTAGAACTGCTAAATGGATCAGCTTATTGTTGTGTCTACGGAGTAATATTGTACCCATACTCGACTAAATGTTGTCACCTAAATAAATATCGAGTTATGTTTCAATATGTACATTCCATTGTGGAGACTCAATTATATGATATAAAAGTGGTCATGTCCAACGAAGAGCTGAGTATCTTTCCAATCATGGCCCACCTCTTACTACGTATCGTCGGTACATGGAAGGTGCAATGCTAAATTTATCTTGTCACTTCCCAACACTTCAAACGATTGTGCTGCGGGACAGTTGTCAGCGGCAAGTGGCTTGAGTTCTACGAGCGATCTTCGTATAGGACCGGAGATTGACATGGAAAGCTTGCCGTCTTTGGGAGCGCCATTGTTAACCTAACGGATTTCAGCCGGGCTCTAATTATCCCCTCCAACGGTCTCCTTTTTGCACTATGAGAGAGGAATGTATTATTTTTTATTTTCTGATACGTCGCTTGGCCTCGGCCCATGCCTGATACTAGATGGGGAAGGGTCGTTCGAGCCTGCAGGATGAAAAACATCACCCTTCCCCTATATGTTTAAATCATGCACACTGCTCCAGCACTTCTGCTGCTAACAGACATAAGCTCTGTCACCTAATAGCTTTGGGAGCGAAAGTCTCCTAGACGGTCATCTACTAGTGTAGCTAAATGACTGCCTCGGTTTCCTTTCCGATATCTTCGCAATTGCTTGTTAGGCCTTCTCCTCTGCAGTCTGCACATGGTGACCCCTCCGCTTTCCGTTTCTGAATAGCTGTAACTGTCCTAAAGAATCGTATATTTGTAAGTGGTGGAACCCCTTCTGTTCGAACTGCGAACACACGTGGCTCGGTCTCCTTTGCCTGACGAGCCCTGTTTGCTTCATCTTCCTGTTTTTCTGCACGCCCGGCTTCCAAATGGGTGGTTCCAGCGCAGTCGATGCATTCCCGCTTTGTACTTTGCGCCTGAACTGGCATCCCTCGTGTGTGTGCCCTGGGCCCGCCACATCTCTCAGTGTTCCTGCAGTTCCTCATCTGTATCCTTAGCAATTGTAGCAACGCGTTAGCATCGAACAGTTCTACCTCTTTCAGCACCAGTCCTCCATAGAGAAGTGTTCGCTCCCTTTTGGGCTGGCGATATTCAGGACAAGGGAGCCCTACTGTTGAGCCTGGGCACTTGTTTCCTCTAGCGGAGCCGTAGCTCTTTACTTCTTCCTGAGGGCTAAGTTCTGCTCATAGATCCTCCATATAAATGTACCCTCCAGTCTCTAATGAATTTGCTACCCATACTCTATATACAGGTATGGGCGTATTTCTTCGGCCGAGGTGCTCACGACCCCGACCCACTCCTCCTCTCATGCATCCCGCTCTTGTTTCGTGGAGAGGAGCAAGCCAGCAGGACTAGGTCACCGCTTGGTAGTTTCCGTGCGCCGATGATCTTTCCAGCACCCCAGTTGGGCGAATTTGTTGTTAATCTCACGCATGTCTGGCCCGTCTCCCATACTATTCTATGCAGTCGCTGCTCTCATGGTGTCTGATTCCTCTGAAAATCAACTGCTGGTTTGAATCTTCCCTCTTTTCATTTAGCTTAAGTAATTGCTTAATCATCTACTCTCGCAAACCAGGCTGCCAAGGCGCTAAATGAAAGCCAACTCATCTTGTATCACGTGTACCGTTCTAAGTTAGGTTACTATGATATTATTGGCTAAATACAAGTGGACCTATTCAAATTGAATCATCAAAATGAAGAAGGAATTTCTCCTGTGAAATAGAGAAATTAAATTGTGAAAATGGCGGTGAAACTATCCATGGGCTATTTATGTACTAAATGTAGGGATTGTATTAGGGTACTACATTTATGATGTACATATTGATTATTATACTTAACTGATGTATGATACATAATACGCTTGTATACGTGATACGATACCCCATCATGTGATAAGTGCGGCTGCTATTCTACTAGACTAGTGCCAGCATGAGACTTTCATTTTCCTACCGAAAATTTTTGACTAGATTGGCCAATCATGGATGTAGCCTGCGGGAAATGTCGTTTGCTCCCCGGTGAACGTCTTAGCAGCCTCGACCTTCTACAACCCCTAAATCTCCTTCAAACGACAATAACAATACCGGGTTTTCCAATCACTCCAATTTAATTGATATAACAGGTCGTTATCAGCGTTCGTTTTCAGCTCTCAGTAATCATCATGTTCGCACCACGTCAGACGTTTGGTCTTTTTCAAAAGCGGGCTTTCTCCGCTTCTGCTCGCCAGGTCCGCTCCTTTGCAATCTGATGTTAAGCCAAGGATCGTCCATGTACTGACCGTACCGCTCACAGTCATCCAAGGTGACCATCCTTGGTGCTGCTGGTGGCATTGGCCAGCCATTGTCTCTGTTGATGAAGCTCAATCCCCGTGTTTCTGAGCTTGCTCTATATGATATCCGTGGCGGTCCAGGTATTGAAACCACGAGACAAGAAACCAGGGGTTCTGATCGAATGACGCTGACAAAATGCTACAATTTCGCAGGCGTTGCTGCTGACTTGAGCCACATCAACACAAATAGCACTGTCACCGGCTATGACCCAACTCCTTCCGGCCTTCGGGAAGCCCTGAAGGGCTCCGAGATCGTCTTGATTCCCGCTGGTGTTCCCCGCAAACCTGGCATGACTCGTGACGGTATGCAATACGCTTTTCCTTGAGATTAATATCGGAGCTTATGTGTCCTTTCGATAGATCTCTTCAACATCAATGCGTCAATTGTCCGTGATCTCGCCAAGGCCACCGCCGCCTCTAGTCCTGAGGCAAATATCCTTGTTATTTCCAACCCTGTAAGCATAAATGGTTAGGGACAAAAACTCTGAGTAACAATTTGACTGATAGCCGTGTCACCGGGAGTAGGTCAACTCCACAGTCCCCATCGTCGCTGAGGTCTTCAAAGATAAGGGTGTATACAACCCCAAGCGTCTTTTTGGTGTGACCACTCTCGATGTTGTGCGTGCTTCAAGGTTTATCTCTCAGCTGAAGAAAACAAACCCTACCAACGAGGAAGTGCCGGTTGTTGGAGGTCACTCCGGTGTCACCATTGTGCCCCTACTGTCTCAGTCCAACCACCCTGACATTGAAGGCGCAGCCCGCGATGAACTTGTGAACCGTATCCAGTTCGGTGGCGATGAGGTCGTCAAAGCGAAGGATGGTGCTGGATCGGCTACTTTATCAATGGCCTTTGCTGGCGCCCGGTTCGCCGAGTCTCTGCTAAAAGCTGCCCAGGGTGTCGAGGGTATCATCGAGCCCACCTTCGTTGATAGCCCTCTCTACAAGGATCAAGGTGTCGACTTTTTCGCCTCTAGGGTTGAACTTGGCCCGAACGGTGTCGAGAGAATCCTTGAGGTCGGAAAGGTCTCCTCCCATGAGGAGAAGCTTCTGGAGGCAGCTCTAGCTGACCTAAAGAAGAACATTAATAAGGGTATGCTTCCTTCCTCTCTATTGTTTCGGCTCTCTTCAATGAACTAATTCTGTGTCTCCCCAACAGGCGTCGACTTTGTTAAGAGTCAGAACAATTCATAGATACGATTTCGTGCCAGTCATGTTTGTATTTGTTGTAAAACAGCTATACTTTTTATTTCACTGCCCGAGCCTTTTCTATTTTTTTCTCATAGTAGTTCAGTCGAGTATTAATTTACGATTATATTTACAAACTCCAAAGTGTGCATAAGAAAGCGCAAAAGAATAGATAGATAATTGAGAGCATTCCTATCATCTTGAAAGAACAAAGGCAGTACTCTGTCTATTTCCCTGCCTTCTCTGCTACGTTAGTGGTAGTAATGAATAAATTCTTAAATGGGGAAAGATCAAAGAGAAACTATCATGTGTTTTTAAACCCGCTTGAAACCGGGAGGAAGACAAAACAGGCAAGAAGAATGGCTATAATAAATAGAAGTCCGATTCCCCCCGTCCAAGACTGTATCCATCAATATATTGATTTCCTCTTCCCTTCTTTTTGACCCTAATCACCCATGGAAGGTTAAAAAGGGAACAGCTGGAGGAAGGAAAAGAGAAAGCAATTGCCTTCCTTCTCCCATCTCATCCAGTTTGTCTACCTATGATATGTATTATAGTGAGGTATGTAGTATGATGTACATGTACAGTGTATACGAATATGATTGTTATGCTTGTCCAGAACAAGTAGGGTGTGTGGTATGTACATACATGTACGCCTCTAGAATCCTACTACGATACCATACTACTTCATAGTACGATACGAATAAGGTAATTTGCTTACCCTAGGTACATATGATAGTTACCTTGGAAGCAGGTTGCTAGTAGTACATGTATTACTATTCACGTATGTGTGTGTACAACGTTTTGGATCGGAAATCGTCAAGGCAAATATAAGGTTCATGAAAACAGCAGGAAAAGTAAAAAGAAAAGACATCTAATGATTCACAGTATATCCTGATAATGATTTAGTTCTTCTTGCCCATGATTACTATTATACCTAGTACTTTACTTCCTAGAAGAAATCCATTGTTTTTCCGCTTTTCGAACAAAAAATTTTTTATTTTTAAATAATCTATATATGTGTGGTATGCGATGGTATTGGAAGCACCATTATAGTAGATTCCATCGTTTATTTCCACGACGGTGATGTCTCTGTTGTTTGTTTTGCTTGGTCATTTCATCTCTAGAGGAAATAATTACTACTTTGGATGAAGACAAGTGACGAAGAGAGGAGTGGAGGTAGAGTGCTAAGATGGCGACCAACAGACCGAACGCTTGAAGGGAAAAAAGGGAAACGGTTTCCAAAAAAAAGAGAGAGAAAGAAACAGAATATATGGTTTCGCCAAAACAAAAAAGAAAGAAGCAAAAAGAAAACATTTCCCTTACAAAAAAAAAAGTTCAATCTCGAGCTGGTGTTGAAATCGAATATGCGGCAGATGTAAATATTATGCCATGAGAATAGAGAATAGGAAATTTACGCGAGAAATGCAATCCCAACCCCAACCATTTCAAGTGTAGCTCCTCATTGCATCTATATAACCTGTCCCGCCCCGCAAATCGTGATCGAAGGTCTCTGCGACTTCGAGAACACGTTTGATATGTGCTATTGAAAGTGGGGTCTTCTCGTTGACAGCCAGGGCTTGAGCGGTGCGTACGGAATTCTTGATCTGGCGGAAAACAGTCAGGTAAATCACGTCTCCATGAAAGAAAGCAAGACAGGCTGAGACATACCTGGCGCCCATTGAGATTGTGACGCGCTAGGGCGTCAAGATCTTTTTCTGAGAATATGGCAGTTTCAACACCATCCTTGGCCCGTACCCTGTCTAAGAACATCCCCCATACGCTCCGTTTAGCCTTGGTTGTTAGATCGCCATAGCGCAGAGCAATGTGAATGCGGGATTGGAAGGCATCATCAAAAGTTTCCACACGGTTAGTTGTAAGAAACAGGATACCTTGAAAATACTCCAATAGCCGAAGGAAGATGCTAACTAATGCATTGCGGTGAATGTCTTGGATTGTCCTCTTCTCAAGGAAGACATCCGCTTCATCCAGTAACAAAACGGCGCCCCAAGAGTGAGCAATGTCGAGGATCTTGTTCAGTTCTCCTTCAAGGGTTCGAGAATCTGTACCTAGTTCGCCTGCACTTACCATATACAGTGGGCGTTTGAGCAATTCAGCGATTCCCTCAGCGGTAAGCGTCTTGCCGGTTCCAGGAGGCCCATGAAGTACGGCAACGAGGCCTTTGCCCTTCCCTTGGATGACATCATCAATGTTCTGTGCGGCGTGAAAGGTATGAGACTCAACCAAGGCCTTGACGATTGATTTTTGATTGTCCGGCAAAACAAGCGAGTCAAAAGCGCCCTCGTTCCATTCAATCTCACTGATACCCGATACACTCAATTCGAGCCACAGTTTCTCACTGAACGCAAAGCCAAGTACAACTGAGCTGGCTATGAGGAGCTCTTCCTCGGTAAACTCAGGGTCAGTGGAGTCTTCAATCTTATCAATATCTTCTTTTTGGATCTCGTTCCCATTCTCATCAACCTCAACTTCAATCACGTGGATCTTTCCCTCCTTGTCACGAACGACCTTGAACTTTGGCTTGATTGAATCGGATTCGCGGCTCAAGTTCTCATTGTCTGTATCAGAGTCGCTTGCCTCGCAGCAGCAGCTATCTGAATTACTATGCTCATCCTCAGTAGAAGAATCGATGATATCGGGATCCTTGGGCCGCACAGTACTGATGGGATAGTTTGGGTTTATACGGCGGTGGATGGCAGGATCAATCATCACCCGGCCGTTGATATTGACTTTGATGATCGATCGTTTCTTTTTGAAGAATGCCATACCCTTGTGGAAACGGTAATTCATACCTCGAAGGGCGACGAATTTCTTGCCTCGCTCTACCAGTTTCACTTTAATGCCCTCTGCATCGCGGTGATACTTCAACGGGTAGCAGGCAAGGCTGGTAATCTTGCGAGCGCCTTTAAAGGATTCAACTTCTGCAGCCATCGTACCCATACCAAAGGATTTACCATCATATTCGAGGTAGCGGCCTTCAATGCTATACCAAGATCCTTTCATAAAGGAGGATTCTTTTGATACGTATTCGATCTTGAAGGCACGCGGTTCATCTGGATGACCGTAGGTAGGCGTGTAGGCGATGGTGTTTGGTTTGAAAAGAGCCCAGAGAAGATCAAAAGTGATGGTATTTGAATCGAGTAGAGGATAGAGGGTTCTCTTAATCTCAGCATAATCCGTGTCCAGGTATTTGATGAGAACCCTAATGTGCGCCGCTTTGATCGTTGCCGCTTTTCTGGCTCTCTTCTTTTTTTCCTTCTTCATAAGGCCTCTCAGTTCTTTCATGTAGGCTCTGGTCTCCTCCAAGTAAAGGAAGAGCATATTAGGGTCAACGGATGGGGTCTCCTGAACCAAACTAACCCCCTTCACACCATCCATAACCTTTGCTAGAGCATCACGTAGATGTTTACTCTTGATGTCAACTACAGTCTCCACGTATCTGTTCTCCCAATCAAACTTACGACGGACAGTAAAAATGTATTGATCAAACTCATCGGCAGCAGGGTCATCCATGGTCTCCGTCAATTTATAATTGTGAATGGTGCTATCCCAAACTGCCGTTTCATGTCAGCGGGTACGTTGGTTATGCCTTAAGGCAAATGGGCTAAGAGTAGGAATGAAACCGGGGGCCGTACGCTGATCAACCCTCTTAAACGCCACCTTGGAGGCCCTTTTCTTTTTAGCCTTAGTCCTCTGATGGGTACTGCTTCTCTGGTCGTCTGAGTCGCTTTCTGACGCGGGCCGTTTCTTGCTCTTTGACTCTTTGCCCTCCCGATAAAGACGACGCGCGCCGGCACGCCTCAGCCGCAGGGCAGCTAGCTTTTCCTCCACCCGGAGAATCGCAACGTCATCCGAATTTTCTTCATCCTCTTCCTCCACGTCCTCGGAGGTTTGATCCTTGGAACGATTCTTCTTAGCTTTCTTTTTCGCCTTCAACTTCTTTGCTGCTTTCTTCTTCGCCTTATCATCCACGCTGGACTCTTCATCGCTTGTCTCATCGGGCGAACTGTCACACTCTTCACCCTGTCTGTGCGACCTAGATTTCTTCTTATTCTTCCTTGATTTGTTTGCCTTGGCTTTGGCCTTGCGTCTCCGCTTCTGCTTCTCTATCTCTGCATCGGAGTCAGTAGATTCCGTTTCGGTGTCTTCGGATTCGGAATCCTCGGAGTTTGAAACATTTGATGAAGATGAGGAGATCGAATCGCCTCCGCTAGTGGAAGAATCGCGAGTTTGCTTTTTGTTTTTCTTCTTCTCATTTCGTTTGCTTTTGGAGGCTGGCTTCTTGTTGATATGTTTTGTACAAGAAGCTTTCTTCACAGTACCTTCAGTAATAGTGCTGGCTGCACCTTTCGTTTCCTGTTTGGCAGCTGCGTCCTCAGTTGGGGGTTCAATCCCCTCTTTGATCGTTGACGCAGCCGCCACCGCAACTGACGATGTTTGTCCCTGAATATCAGACATCATGGCATGGAGCGCACTGGGCTGAAGATTGTCAATCGTGTTTTGGGTATCCTCTATCGCCGGTGGGCCCTCGGATGGTGGTGAAACGGAAGGAGTAAAAATAGGAGTGGAGTCTTGCTCAAGATGACTGTCAGTTTCCAAGCCAAGGTTTGAGATGGAGAGCGCTTGCAGCTTGATTTTCGAGCTTGAGTTGTCACCCGAATCCACTGGCATTTGGAAGAGAAACGGAGCGGGCGCAAAGGATTGAAGACCTGACCGAAGGCTTGTCCAGCCGGATTATTTGGGGGTTTTTGTTAGTTATAACTGATGAGCTGTCCCGAAGGCGGTGAGAAGCAGCTAGACCGGTGGTTTGAAAATAGTACGGTAAGGATACGACGGCAAAAAGGGAAAAAAGCCCGATTCAATATATAAGATACAAGTTCACGGATATAGAAGAACTTCAGCAACAGGATGACTGACTCTTCGCTATCGAACTCCTTACAAAAAAATCCAATGAGTCGATATCAGGTGTCTCGATCCTTAATTTATCACTTTGATTTTCTGTTCCCCTTCTAGCGTGCCTCCAGGCACCAAGATCCTTTCATTTTTAACATCATATAAAATGATGGTGAACAAGGCAAAATCCTTTGATGCTGCCTGTTGGATTCGAGGCTAATTACGCAGCTGCAGTTGACGGTTTGGCCAACCATACCGCTGGGCATCCACCTAGCGCAACGACCAATTAGCCAAGGCAGAAGAAATCCGGGATCTAGCCGTCAGCGCAGGAGACTAATGTACTCATAATTAAAATTTGATGATTTCATCTGTAATTACCAGTTTTACTACTTGAGTCAACGATGTGGCTACCGCACGTCCAGGTTCGGTTTTCTTTATGTGGTCCCAGCAGCAGCTTCGCTGGCCGCAGAGCCTAGTAGTTTCCGATGATCCGCGTATTGAACTACAATAAGACCTCTCCACTTGTGACTCCAAACTCTTACCATATATACTCCAGATAATGACCATCTTATGAGACTAGTACGTCCCGAGAAACTTATGGTGCGCTGCATGCGGTGAACTTACTTGGGTACATTCATATGATAGGGAGAGATACCCGGGATGTGGAGACCAAAGAAGCTAAACTTACTAAAGTCCGTGGCTTGCGCCACGCCTATTATTAGACATGCGGCGCTTTACTCTTTATGTATGTACAACTTCTCAGTATCGTGGCTATGTTACCTTATGACCATATGCGATGCAGGAGCTGCCCAACACCCTCTGTACTTGCCAACGAGAAACGGTATTTCAAAGTGATGCTGTGGCGCTCCTTCTGTTCCCGTGTGAAAGCAGGTATGATATGCCTGATACGTACGTATCTACATACATGCACCCATCATCGATGATTTGCAGCCAGGCACGTTTTTACAGTTATATTGTGGCTGGAGATCACTCGAGACTGTAAAACTCTTGGCACATATTATAAAGCTTTGAGGTGTACTAATCGTAGATACCTAGTAAGATGGCTTCGCAAAACTACCTAGTAATGACTGGTAACCCCGCATGCCCTGGAACGGAGTGGGTTTCTACGCATGTAATGTGCATACAGAAAGGCTGGAGGTAAGCTTGTGGCCTTAACATAGTCGCACTAACTAGTCCTACGGTAGCTGGATTATTACAAGATGGCCACACCCAAATATCATAGTTCCAACGTTAGTGACTAAATCACGTGCATTTATTAGGCATCAATAAGTATGGATACCTTATGTAGGTAATGATTGCTATATCACAGTCCCTTTCATTCTGTCCAGTTTCCTTCCGTGCGGGGCAAGCAAGCCTAGTCCATGTCGTTCTCTATGTCTCTTTCCTTCTCTCCTCTGTACTTGCATCCTTCCTAACCCCAGATAGACCCCGGGTGAGCTTCCCCACATAATATGTCTACCTATTTTGACCTCCCTCAGCTTTTCAGCCGCGATCAACACAGAGGAGGACCGTCGCCTCCGCTCATTGGTCCGAGGTAGTGGAGTGTTGAGTGGAGCAGCGAGGCGATTAGACCATCTTCGTTCGGAGTGCCTCTAACCGGAGCCCATGCTCAGATGTCAGGGAGTTCTAGCTGACAGTTGCATTCATCAGCTGAAGTAAAAAAAAAAAAGAAGTTAGTATAGTCTGGCATATAGTTGAAAGAGGAAATGTGCAATCAACCCCTCATTCGCTCGGCGAAAATTCGCAAGAATATCGTACTCGACGATGTATGGTTACAGTCTTCGCTGCTCTTCCTCCCGTTACCTCGGCTCATTTCTTTTCAGACCTCTCGCCTCCAGACAGGACGTGGTTCCTGAAGTTGGCATTCCCAGCATCATGATCCTCTTTTGTGAGTAGTTCTGGACCCCGAGGATGCGTTAAGACCTCGGTTCCTGCTCAAATGGTCGCTTCCTGGGACGGTTACGACCGCCAGAAACGGCGGATTGATGTTGAACTGGCTGTCGCGTCCTAGGACAGCTAGGTTCACGTTGACCATTCATTGTATTCTGGTTGAGCTGCTGAAAAGGCTAACAATCTAGTGTTGGTGCTTATCAAGCTAGGTCTTAGTACTCCATGCGTCGCCAACAACCTAGTTGTTGTAAATGGCATTGAAGACAGTATTGCAAGAAGTGAGTCATATCTTCATTTCTCGAGGGCTTTGGAAGAGGTTTTGTCAACGCGGATTCACAGAGTATTTTGATACTCTGCCCAGACCGCTTAAGTTGAAGGGGGTTAGTATTGGGACCAAGGATCACGCTGGAAAAGAGTTCAGCCAAAGGGAGTAATTAGAAATCGAGGATTATAGTGCCTTTAACGTAGTTAGCTTGCGTTTCTAATAGATTTGAGTCAAAATAAGACGCGTTTAGAAAACGAACTTGAACCAAGTGGTTGTTTGCAATTGCTACATTTCACAGAGGCGGTGTTCGCAATCGGTTTAGGTCTGACTAAGATAACTAACAAAGTTTCCTATAGCCTAAAGATCCTATACAGAAAGCTATGGGATCCTAATCGTCGTCGTCGTCGTCCGTGAAATAAGTTAATTAACCCTTATCTTAGTCAGCTTAACTAAGATAAGGCTTATGATACTTTCCGTAGCCGCTAGCGTAAAAGGACGCGGAGCTGGCCAGTTCGACAAAATGCCAGTTTTTGCAGCAACACCCACAACATGCCGTGGTTTCTAACTTGGAGCCATGTATTAAACATGTGAAAATCAGAAGTAATACCAATAGGTGCCGATATGAATGGAATAAAAGAGTTGGTTTTGGTCAGAGCAAGCTGTCCAGGAGTCCGGGACGCCGGGCTGCCCAGGCAATGCCAGATAGACGCAACAGCATTTCAATACTAAAATTACCTATGCACATGCAAGGCATGCTTAAATTGATTCCGATCATTACTGTCATCATGAATAGTAGTAGACAGCGAGCAATAGTACGAGCTACCATAGATAAGTATTGCCCGCTGGCCAGGATGAATCCCCATACAAAAAATGACTTTTTTTGGGAGCCTTATATCTCAACATCCACAACATACTCTAGTCTCTAACTTGGAGTTTGGGTTATATTGATAGAACTACTAATGAAACATGTGTGAAATTAGAAGTAACGTAAACAGGCGCTAAGATGGGTGGGGTAAAAAGTTGGTTTTTGGCCGAGACATCAAGCTGGCCAGGACGCAGATACAAGCAACACCTGGTACATCTTCAAGTTTACATGTATCAACAAGTTTTCAACATCGGGAGTGATTGTAGCCATATTGTTTACTCAGGCGTGTCAGCCGGTTGTGCCCTGTTTGACCACAGATCCCGCACTTCCTTTGTGGCTTTTACTAGTACCTTCGCGCTCCTGCATGCGTTGCTGGCTGTCAGACCGGTCAAGCTCCCTCCCGGTGCAATGAAGCTGCGTTTTCCGCCATTTTCTTTTTTTCGGTGTTTGACAGCTTCACGAAGCTAGTCAAACTTTTGCCGTACAAGAATGACATTCTGTGTAGTGACTTTGGCACCTTTAATCTAGTAACTTTATCAACGGCCTGGAAGAACGTTGATGGTGATGCCATTGGGCGCCCCTAGAGCCTCTTGATTCCAGTCTTCTGTCGCTCCAATTCATGTATGTCCCACGGTGTTCTCCTTAACCCGAAAGACCGATCGCTCCGGGCAGTGAGCGGTGATGATCGCGTCTTATCATGATGGTTGACTTGGGTGTGAAGTTTATCCAGAACTCTCTCTGGCGAGAGTGGACATAAGCCGGTGGCTCTAAAGCCACCCCAAATCTTGGCTGTTGAAAGAGCCATGCGTGCATGGTGACAAATGTCCAGAATTTTCTCTTTATCAACAATGCGAATCCTATGTTCCATTCTCCTTTGAATCAAGCGCGCATGAGCCTACCTCAACGGTGAGAAGCAGGCCCGAGACATCAAGTGGCTGACAAAGACGCGATGAATGCGGAGGCATATAAAGAGGGAATGATGTTGCTTTCAGTACAGAATTATCAAATTCTACAGTAGCATGATTGCTATGGCTGCCGAGAATCAAGAGACAATATCGTGTGCTTAGAAAGCCTTTCAAAGCCATTGAAGACCTATCTCATCGGTAGTCCAACAATTTTCGCTCATGCTAAATCTCCAGTCGGGCGGTATAATCCTATACCATGGAGGTTGATGTTAAGAAGAACCGGTTTAGAATACTAGTAGCTTGCGGACGATCCACTTGACGAAACCAGGCCTAATTAAAATTCATTACTATTGCTCGATGTCTATTCATGATATTCGGAATCAATTTAAACATACCTTGCATATACATAGATAGGTTCTATCAATTCTGACGTTGAAGAGCTGCTATATAGGTGTGCGTTGACTAAAAACCGGCTTTTTATCCCATCCATCTCGGCAACTATTTGCATTACTCCTAATCCTGCACATGTTTCATAAGTAGTTCTATCAATATGTAATCCAACCTCTAAATTAGAGACTAGGGTCTGCTGTGGGCGGTGGGATCTAAGGCTCCAAAAATGGCATTTTGTATGGGGATTCATCCTGGCCAGCGGGCAATACTCTATAGTAGCTCGCGAAACTGGGCTCAACTCATTACTATTACTCGCTACTAATCTACTACTAGTACTATTTATGGTGACAGTAATGGTCGGAATCAATTTATGCCTTGCATGCACATAGAAAGGCTCAATCAGGTAATTTTGACAATGAAGTGTTGCTATCTGTTTGTTACTAGTGTCTGCGTCTCTCTGGCATTGCCTATGCCCTAATACGAAGTCGCGGTGGCCAAGCTTGATGTTCTGACCCAAACCCAACTTTTTACCCTATACTCATCTCGGCGCCCGCCTATTGACATTACATTACTTCCAACTTTTCACATGTTTAATATATGGGGATTCGAACTGGCCAGCTCAGTGTCCTCCACAAGTATTATGATTAGAGCCATTATAAATTCTATATATAAAAGTCTTCAGCCCATATAGATGTTATAGAATAGATGTTAAATTTAATTATAATAAGAGTGGTGGCGATGTACTAGTCGGATCGACCTGACTAAACTGCGATCACCGCCCGCGAACACGAGTTCTGACGTCATTTAACAGAAGAAGACGGTGAATCCAAGAGAAAGTTTATAGATATGAAGGTGAGAATTAAATAGCGAAGAAAGTCTATGTGTATGAGTCATTTGGACCAACAATTAATAGCCAAACACAAACGCAGTACGATGATTTCCTGCATGGAAGAATCTTCTCCACCCTCACCGTTCGTCCGCGGTCTTTTTTTTTTTTCTAAAATAGGTTTAGATATCTTCGTTGCCAATGTTAAGTTTTTTCTATGGGGAAGGGTGACTTCATAATAATGATCTTATTTTTTTTATTTATCATAGTATGATACGTTCTGATGTAAAAGTTAATATGAGCGTATCTTTGTAGTGCAGTAGTAACTTTGCAAGCACAATCCAACCGTCTCACTCTTCTCGAACTCTCTCGACTCCTGACCCCGAGATGAGACTCCTGAAGAGTCATAAGTCGTAATAGTGTCTGCTTGACTGAAGGCTGCAGAGTCTTAAACTCTGCAAGTGCGCTTGCGGGGCGTAAAAGGGTCCCGTATAATAACAACCATATAAGTGTACTCCCTTGAAAAATACACGATGGAATCATATTAAAAGTATACTATGCATTTGATCCATTTATAGCTAGCACTATCATAAGATTTGAAGGAAATGACGTGTAGCAATTAACGCATGAAGGTAAGGTGAATTTAATTGCAACTGCTTGAGTTTCTATAGCTTTAGATGTACGTTGTGAAGGTGGGAAGAGGGTATTAAGGTTATGAAGTTGTGAATACTATGGGTGAACTACTTTGTAGGAGTTACCTCTTGAAGATGTGGAAGCGTCCAGCAGCTGATGAAATCTATGTACTCCCTAGAATCCTATACAGGTGGAGGGCATTCCTATGGGCAGGAAATCCAGGTTGACTGGTAAAATTAAAACTATTGTGAAGTAGTTATTGACAGATAGACTACATTTGCCGTGCCCTTATTATATCCTCTTGATCTCATAAAATACGAAGAGTACTCTAAATTAGAGGTAAGTAGAATTGCCCACGAATCCAGCACGGCCCGATCTAGAGTGAGACACCAACAACTATTCAAGGTTATTGTGTACACTCGGCGCAGTAGAAACTGTCGCTGTGGAACTATTCAGTTTGCTCACGGGTCGAATTTCGAGCGCAGTATCATAGTTCGAGGTAGAGAAATTAAAGGGCTGGGATTATTGGAGCCATTTTGCCGAAGCAACCGTACCTGGACGACATTAATGACTAGACTATGCAATTGCATATGCCTGGTCTTTCTCAATGAGATGGTTCCGTATCAGACTACAGCGGGCGGTGGCTCTAATTTTCGGTGAGGGACAGCGGGTAGAATCCTAGCCATACTTACTCTCTGTTTGTAGATTTGAAAGGGTTGAAACTTTTGCTGATGGGAGCATTTGCTACTAGTATGATAGAAGTGTGTTCTTATATACTGTAGCTCTGTCCCACATCATTAAGTATAAAATAAGGGGGATTGTAAAAGGGTGTTGGCAGTGTAGCTAAACCAGAGATAAAATGTATCGCCCGAGCAAGCCGAAGCGGGGACCGAGCGTAGCACGCTACATTGCATTGAGCGAACTGAACGCGTATAATTGTTAATAAGCAAAGCTTCTAGTGATAGAACTAGTGTCTATCATAGGCAAGAACGATATCTTTTGTATACTGCGTAACCACTTCCATCTAATATTCAACTATACTCCCCAGCCATGAAGGGCGGGAGAAGATGTTGGCTGCTGAGATGCTAATGGAGTAGGTCGTATTGCGCGGTAGAGAGGAGTCTGCGATAAGTCAAGAACTTCATTTTGTCGCTAGGCTTCACGTCGTTGAGCACGGTGCCTGCGTTGGATAGCCACGATTTCTTTCCTCTGCTTGGCAGTTTCAGGGCTATCCTAACTGTTCCTACGGCCCGTAAAAACTCACTCGGCGTCGAAGAATTTTCAAAAGCCTAAAATCAAGAGAAACCTAGTCAGCTCGAAGTGTGTTTAGACCTGAAAGAGATCAATGGGTTACCGCGGCGTCGCTTAGGGACACGATCAGCATTCGAATCTGTCTCTTGGAGTGGAACTCTTTTACGCTTTGCCTCGCGTGCACTGCCAGCCTCTGAAGAAGCTGATTATTTTCTTCCGAGGCCCTGCCGCCAGGTCTACAGACTGAAGCTAAATGCCATTTTTGCTTGCTTAGAGTAGCGTCTTCAATGTCTGAGAGGGGTCGGCTGAGAATTGGGGAGCTCAGTGAGTAGTGCATGTAAAGGTGCTGAGGTTGAGGTTTCGAGAGTGTCCAAAGGCACCTGTTGGGGATAGAATACTAAAAATTACGATCTTACCTACCTTGTAACACTTGGGTAGTTCAAAAAATAGACTGTAAATAGTTGTAGCCTAGGAATTTATCTTCATCATATAGCTACTGGAATATTAATTACAGGCATGTTCTGTTTATCGATTTCGTGTCGCCGGGATGCACCAACCGGAAGCTCAGAATCTTTCTTGGCATTAATATTGATAAAACCCTCAAATTGATCTATACCCTTGGTGGGGTCAGAAAAAAAGCGCTATCACCAAAAAGCTATAGTGTAAGCTCCACAGATGAATGGCCTCAAACTCAGTCCTTTGAAGCTCATCAGAAGTCTCTTGCCGCTGCCAGTCTGCACTACACACTCCTGTGATGTCTTATACGGCTATTAAATTTTAAAAGTCCTTATGATATACTCATGCAGCGTTCCTACCACAACTGACAGGTTCCCTAGTAGGTATGTCTTTTTGCCAAGTCTATTTTGTGTCTGTGGTTTTAATTTTGCAGGCACTTAATGGACTGTACATGCCACTGCGTGTAGGGAGTATGTTGTAGTAATATATCATAAATTCCTTGTTCTTTCTTTTATCACAGGCGACTTTTAGAATTCCCAGTTTCATCTATATGTTATGGGAACTCCGACAATCTTGGCGAGGACACCGGTAGATTGCTCCAAAACCAAATCCCTGGTTGCCCAATCATGCAGCGGGACCTGCAGCAGGTCCAGACCAGCTCTTGATTACTGGGATAGAACTGTTTCCCTATTCCAGAAACCTGCGGCCTCATAGCCCCGAGTACATGGTTGAGCTTGTATCGACGGGGTTGCGACGCTGCTTAATTTAGTTCTTCACCTCATGACGGTTCATTATAATTCCTTACTATGTTGTCAATCGTTCCTGAGGGGATATTATGGATAATCTTCCCCTCTTCTATGTTCGCCATTTACTTTTAGGGACTTCATATATTATTTTTGTGGCGTCTTGCAGCCACAGAGTTCCGAGCCATGGATCTAACCTCACCGTCACAGCTATCAACAGAAGCCGAAAGATCTGAAGAGGATCGTTTGCCCGCTGGCAAGGCTGCCAATAGATTAGGATCGCTATCTAGCATGGCAACCATTCATGATGACGATGTGCGGTTATTGGAGCGTATCGGCTATAAACAGGTAAACCCTATGATGAACATCTAACAAAATATTTTCGGACTGAACGTCATGTATAGGAATTAAAGCGTGAATTCTCAAAATGGTCTACTGTTTCTTATGCAATCTCCATCCTGGGGGTTTTAGGTTCCGTTCCAGCCACTTTTGGGCCTCCCCTTGCGGCCGGAGGACCTGCTACTGCGGTATGGTGCTGGTTCTTCGGGTCATGTATGGCCATGTGTATTGGCAGCTCTGTGGCCGAACTGGTATCTGCATATCCAACTGCTGGAGGGATGTATTTTGTCACCAAGCATGTCGTTCCAGAAGATCAGGTTGCCATTTTCGCATGGATTCAAGGTTGGTGTAATCTGCTTGGACAAACCGCTGGAGTGTCCAGTGTTGCATACTCAGTGAGCGAAATGCTATTAGCTTGTGCAAGCATGAATTCCACCTTGAAAGATGGACAGTATTTATTTTCACCGTAAGTCATTCTGGGTCAAATAATCATTGGTTTTATCATGCGGTCACCGCAACTAATCCATTGTAGGACTGCGTTGCAGACTGTTCTCTTGTCCATTGGGTTACTATGTATAATGGGGGTTATCTGTTCGTTGACCACTAAAAGTCTACATAGAATAGTGCTTTGGTTCGCCCCTATCAACAGTATGCATTGCACCATCTCATCGACGAGATTATGTGTCTAACATCGTGTCCAATAGTTCTTGCTTCTATAGGGATTTGCGTTGCTCTTTTGGTACTTACTCCGGAGAAACAATCTGCAAAATGGGTATTTACCCACGTAACGGATGGGTCGGGATGGGGCTCGAAAGGGTTCTCATTCCTATTGGGATTCATCTCGGTGGCCTGGACAATGACAGATTACGATGGAACAACACAGTAAGTTGGCTTCTGCTTAGAAAAAGCCCAGTTAATTAATGCTCGGATTCAAGCATGTCGGAAGAGACTCATGATGCCGCCGTCAGAGGACCCATAGCCATTCAAACGGCCGTCATGGTCTCAGGGATTTTCGGCTGGATGTTGACCGTTTCAATGTGCTTTTGCGTAAATGACCTGGATGCTATCTTACAATCGCCAACTGGCCTTCCAGCAGCACAAATCTTTCTTAATGCAGGCGGCCAGGTGGGCGGCACGATCATGTGGTGCTTTGTCATTCTCGTGCAATTTTTTACCGGCTGCTCGGCTATGCTGGCAGACACAAGAATGGCTTATGCGTTCGCTCGAGATGAAGCCCTGCCTTTTTCTAAGTAATGGCTGGTGAGACCACCGTTTGGAATGTCACTGATCCTTCCCAGGGCTCTTGGTAAAGTGAATGAATACACCTTCACGCCTGTAAATGCTGTTTGGTTCGTGGTTCTTTTTAGTATTTGCCTCAATTGTATCGCTATTGGCTCCACAGAAACAGCAACGGCGATCTTTAATATCACAGCTCCAGCGCTGGACCTCTCCTATATCTCGGTGATTTTCGCACATCAGATCTACAGAAAGAAAGTTATGTTCATCGAAGGGCCTTTCACCCTAGGACGCTGGGGAACCCCCATCAACATCATTTCTATTACTTGGGTGACTTTCATTAGCATCATTCTTTTCTTCCCCCCAACAAGACCCGTAACGGCGGCAAATATGTAAGCCAGAAACAAGCTACCCATCATCTTTTGACCAGATAAACTAACTTATCAGGAACTACGCCATCTCCGTAGCTGCCTTCATTGCTGTCTTCTCTCTTTCTTGGTGGCAGCTATCTGCTAGAAGGTAGGAAAAAAGAAAAACATCTCCCATAACTCTGTTCTCTTCCAGCCTCCTGCCTCTCTTAAAAGTTCTCGGTTCGGCGCTGACATGCCTATCATAGGAGATATATAGGGCCTCGTACAAGAGCTCTCATACAAGCGGTCAGGACGGAAGATTTTAACGAGGAGTACAGGGCCTCAAATGAATTTGACATCTAACTTACTCCAAGACGAATATACGTTCCCATTTCTATGCATATACTTGGCATTTTAGTATACTGTAGCCGGAAATGGGACGATCTCTGGACTCTAAGAGAATAGCGATTCCTATCTTCCCGGGAGCAATTGACTTGGCGGAGATTTATTGGGCCGGGGAGATTCGTCAAATGTCATTTATGGCCTAGGGAGCTAAGATCACAGCAAAGCTCGAGCAGACGTCGAAGCTACACCGTGAAATCGCTAGGTCGGAGAAGGAAATCCGCGCCTTCGGAGTCATGCATCAAAACTTTCGGCTAGATGATGTCTGGGGCTGGAAAGGGCCCTAATCATTAATTTTTATCGTTCCAGGTTGGATTGTCAATCGGTGGAAAGGTAGATGAGGTTGCTCTCTAAGAGATAGTTATTGTATGAAACTGAGGCGAGTGAGCTCATGCAATCTACGAAGGAGTGAACCGGACAGGATAACGATTGGACTGTCGATCTCTGACAGGCGATTGGGCCATTGTTATTTTAATTCCAACACCTATATAACCAAACACCGAATATATAGACGACGATATTGAGAAATCCGTAGTTCCGAGATTGAAGTGGATATAGGTATTATATAACAAAAGATCGTATGAGCAAAGCTATATAATATGTAAGGGAAAAGCCGTTGAACGCGACCACCTTACCAAAACAGCTTAGTGCCATGAGAATCGCTTAGCCAGCAAGTGAGCCACTTTCCCTCTTCAAGATTAACTACCCCGCACTGGCAAGGACGGAAACTGGGGTAGAAATTATCTTTGCGTACCATATAATACTGCGGCCTTCACGTAACGGTACTAATTTTACGCAAAGATAAATTTCTGTCCTCAGTTTCCGCCTTCACGCCTGTGATAGCTGTAAGCGGTGAGCTATATTCTCGATTTTTGTAGTCACGTGAAGTGACTAGTTCTGGCGGTCTGACTCTAGAGAAAGCGCTCGCAAATTCGCACAACATAATTGGGAGCCGCTTGATTTGTCATTATTGAATTGCGGGACCCAAAATGAAATTGAATGTGGGGACAGCGATCCACGGTGCACGTGCCCGGGATTTGGCGCGACGTTTTATCTGAGTTAGCCAAGTCCGTTGATGCTATTTACAGAGACGTGTCTCTTATAGAATGTTTGGGCGTTTAATCCTAGAAAAAAACACATTGATTCTCAGAATCATATCACAGCTGTTACTGAAAAGATTATGTGTTGGAACTCAGAGCATTAACTATTACCAGAATATGGATGTCTTTCGCTCCTTGCTATCGTACTGAGATACCACAGGACGTCTTCAGCTTCGTCTACTCCCAGATGAAACACAATGGCAGATTATACAATGTACCATGCCTTGGGTCAGGCCGGAACACCCAATGAAGACTCGTCGAGACAACAGATGCCGGCCAAACCAAATACCCAATTCAGTTCTGCAGCTCCTCCGCCTCATGGCTTTGAGCACGCGGGAAAGCTCTACGGTACGGATTTTCAATCAACATATGGCCAACAACAACCACCAAGCCTCTCTCCGGCTCCTGACACTAGATATAATGCTTCACCACCCAGCGATCATGTAGCTGATGGCCATAAAATACCGGGATTGGTTTCTCAGATGGGAGGATTGGGAATAACAGCAGATACTGGGGCTCGTGGTCAAAGGAAGAAACACAGGCATGCCTATCATGATATAGGAGGTCCCGCAGCCCCTTATCAGGTTCCCAATGGCGTGCCTTACGGGAACCTACAAGCATCTCCGCAACTTTTAAATACCGGATTGAATTACCAGCAGCCACAATCCGTGTCACAGGTTGCTGCACAATCCCCGCCTGCTGGAAGTCTTGGGATGAGCATCTCTCCGCAGCCTGACTTTTCTGGTCCGAAGCCGGGTTCAGTTCCCACTCAAGGGAAGATAGACCCCGAACAAATTCCAAGCGTTCCAAGATCTCGCGATATTCCTGCACAATATTACTTCAATCATATCTATCCAACGTTGGAGCGACATGTTCCACCCCCTGCGGCAATTCCATTTGTCGCTCATGATCAGGGCAACTCGTCCCCGAAGTATGCTCGTCTGACCTTGAACAACATCCCTTCCACGTCAGATTTCCTCAGCTCAACTGCCCTACCGCTGGGGTTGATATTACAACCGCTCGCGCGTCCAGATCCTGGTGAACAACCTATACCGGTTATAGGTTTTGGTGAGACGGGACCACCGAGATGCCGACGATGTAGGACTTATATAAACCCGTTCATGATATTCAAAGCCGGCGGAAATAAATTCGTTTGCAACATGTGTACATTCCCCAACGAAGTGCCGCCAGAGTATTATGCACCCCTTGATCCTTCCGGAACACGGGTCGATCGCATGCAGAGGCCCGAGCTACTGATGGGGACGGTCGAGTTCCTCGTGCCGAGGGAGTACTGGGTGAAGGAGCCTGTTGGCTTGCGATGGCTCTTCTTAATTGATGTCAGTCAGGAATCTGTAAATAGGGGGTTCCTTGAAGGAGTCTGTGAAGGGATAGTGAATGCACTTTACGGCCACGACAACGAAGCGCCCGAAGAAAAAGATAATGACACTCCGTCGAGGAAACTTCCCGACGGGTCGAAGATCGGTATTATTACTTTTGATAAAGAAGTACACTTCTATAATCTTAGTGTATGTTGTTTCATCAGGCCCTATATTTCCCAAAATACATTGCTCATGGATACGTAGCCTTGTCTGGATCAAGCTCAGATGATGGTTATGACGGATCTAGAAGAGCCTTTCGTGCCGCTGAGTGAAGGGCTTTTCGTTGATCCTTATGAATCGAAGTGAGTATAACGCCAACACAATACTTTACTTCCCTAACCAATAGCCTTAGGGCCGTGATCCTCTCCCTTCTGACACAGCTTCCAACCATTTTCACTAACGTTAAGAACCCGGAACCCGCCTTATTACCTACTATTAATGCAGCTTCACTAGCACTCCAGCCTACTGGTGGGAAGATAATATGTTCATTGTCTAGCTTGCCTACATGGGGTCCCGGAAGACTTGTCTTAAGAGACAATGGGAAGGTGCAAGGAGTAGATGACGAAACTAAACTTCTCACCACTGAGCATCCGGAATGGAGGAAAACGGCCGCTAGATTGGCGGAAAGCGGAGTTGGCATCGACTTCTTCATTGCGTCGCCTGGGGGGGCCTATATGGATATTGCAACCATCGGTGGGTATTCATACACCTACACAACTTTATTCTAACGACTAACTCATATGTTTAGGCCATCTATCTGCTGTCTCTGGCGGAGAGACATTCTATTACCCTAATTTTCACTCCCCTCGAGACACCCTGAAGCTCTCCAGGGAACTTTCTCATTCGATCAACCGAGAAACAGGGTACCAAGCGCTTTTGAAGGTTCGCTGCTCCAATGGACTCCAAGTTTCTTCATATCACGGTAATTTCTTGCAGCACACCTTTGGTGCGGATCTCGAGATCGGAGCTATTGATGAGGATAAAGCTTTCGGTGTTCTTTTCACTTATGATGGAAAGTTGGATCCGAAATTAGACGCACATTTCCAAGCCGCTTTGCTCTACACCACTGTTAGTGGTCAACGTTGTGTTAGGTGTATTAACGTTGTGGCAGCAGTCAATGAAGGAGGGCTTGAAACGATGAAATTCATTGATCAGGATGCCGTTATTGCTATAATTGCTAAGGAAGGTGAGGAATGAATAATATCGAACAGAAACTTTCAAATCGAACAATTATGTTAATATGCTTATGTAGCGGCGTCAAAGGCAGTCGATAAATCGCTGAAGGATATCCGCGCTAGTATTACCGAGAAGACTATCGATATATTTGCTGGCTATCGCAAGAATTTCTCTGGCTCGCATCCCCCTGGGCAGCTTGTCTTACCTGAGAATTTGAAGGAGTTTTCAATGTATATGCTAGGACTAATCAAGTCGAGAGCTTTCAAAGGTACTCGGCCCTCACCACCCCTTACATCGACTTATGTGTAAGTGTAAGTGCTCATTTTCAGAAGGTGGTGCTGAGACATCCGACCGTCGTGTTCATGATCTGCGTATGCTGCGTTCCATGGGCTGCACCGAGCTGTCCCTTTATCTTTATCCTCGCATTATTCCAATTCACAGCTTGAGTCCCGAAGACGGCTTTGCCAACGAGCAAGGCCAGCTCCAAGTTCCCCCCACGCTACGCGCCAGCTTCTCTAGGATCGAAGAGGGTGGCGCATATCTGGTAGATAACGGCCAGATTTGTTTGCTTTGGCTCCATGCCCAGGTATCTCCTAATTTACTTGAAGACTTGTTTGGACCTGGGAACACTTCACTCCCGTCACTTGATCCTTTCACATCATCTATACCAGTCTTAGAGACCCACCTCAACGCACAGGTACGCAACCTACTACAGTATCTTTCAACTATACGGGGGTCGAAAGTTGTTACGATCCAACTAGCCAGGCAAGGTTTAGATGGTGCCGAATATGAGTTTGCGAGGCTACTCGTTGAAGATAGGAACAACGAGGCCCAAAGCTATGTTGATTGGTTGGTCCACATACATCGTCAAATCAACCTTGAATTGGCGGGACACCGGAAACGGGAAGATGGTATCACTTCGGGAGAGAGCGCATTATCAAGCCTAGCTGGGATCCGACCACCTTATTGGTAGTATCTGCTGTTTAGGTATCAAGGACTATCGCCGGGGATATGATAGCGCGATAAGATTAGTTTAAAATAAGTTATTGAAACACAGGGAGTTTTTTGATGTCCGCGTTTCTCCATGCTGCATCCAACATTTCCCTTTCTCTCGCTGTTCTGTGGAATCTACTTATGTCGTTAGCGTTGGTCGCTTCATAGTAAGTGAAGCCAACCTAGGTTTGAGTAGGAGTGGTGCTATGTAAAACTGTCGACCGATTAGAAGATCAAGATCGTAAGCATCCCTTGTTCCTAATGGCAAAAGGCGGACATTTGGATCCAGCAGGATGTATGGGCCGTCTTCTTTGAGTTCTGCGTCTCCGAATTGCCGATTTGGAGGATGTGACGGTCAAATCCAACAGCCATAAAGAAACCGGCTTCATTGGTAACTGGTCTGACTCGATCTTACCGCCGGGCAAATTATTCTCGTACGTACCGTACCTTATCTACTGGATTTCATTGGTATTGATCAAGAGGCACTGCACGAGTGCCGGCATACATGCGTACTTTACTTACTATCCTAGTACACATCGAACAGATCTGCGGGGGGGGTGAAATGCCTGCCTGCCTGAAAAAGATGGAATTTTTTCCTGCGGACTATGCACAGTACAAGCTGCATATACATACACTAGGTTGGATGTATGCATGTCGGCTCATTCGGCATCTACTTTCCCCCTTATCGCTCAGCCCCTTATTTCCGACCTTAATATATTCCTGCTTCCATTCGTGTAAATTGTCAGGCATACATCTATTGTGGGTTATATGATTCTGCTGGCTGGTAGTGGGGCATGAGCTCCTCGATGGGCAGCCTGTTTTTATTTGCATGTCTCCGCTCTGTTTAGTCCTTGAACTGTTTGCATCGGCGCAGAGAGTCTGAATGGTTCGTGGCTCTGATAGGCTTTCTTCCTTTCCGCTATTCGCTGTCTAGCTATTGGACGGACCGCATATATATATATATATACCTTGGTATGTGTGCTGTGCTTTCATAGCCAGCCAAGTACCTGTTAGATATACTCTCTAGATCTACCGTATCTTCTAGGAGGTGTAACACCATAGTGGCTACTACAGCTGACCTCTAGATAAATATATATTATACAGGCAAATAAAACTGCTGCCGGTTCATCAAGGCGGTTCCTGGCTAGAGCGGTTGACGCTCTCCCTTAAAAAACCGAGGTGATACATCGTCGAGTCCATCGATCCTGGGTGAAATTCCATATATACGGTGCTTCATACTCTCCTAACCAGCGATTAATTATCGCACCCTAGAGAGGCGGCTTTAAAAAGGGAGATCGAGCAATCAATGAGTAATAGCTAGCTTCTCATGGTGGTGGTGATGAACCCTACCACACCACAACAGCAAAGGGCAGATGATAGCGATGCAGCCTCCTCCAGCTTACCAGTTTATTTCCTTCGTTGAATGTTTCATGCAACCGGGCCTGTTGCATGTGATACACCGGCATGATGATGAACGGCATAAAAGAGAACATGTTGCTATGCATGAGCAAGAAGGGAAAGTCAAGATCGGCTATTACTAGTAGTAGGCAGTTCTTATGTACCAATGGTAATAATCCTAGAGCCTTTCGCATATCTTAAAGGTGTAAAAGAGTTTATTATTATTATTAACCCAAAGGTATACATACGTACGTTCTCGCGCTCACACTTTGCAAATGTATAACCAATAGCCAGCTTTTTTTTAATCTAGTCCTTTTTCTTCTATATGAACCTGCTGTCTCAATGAGAACTTCCGTTTGCGACCGGCCACTACCCTGAAACTTGGGACATCACCAAGCTGAGTGCTTTCACAGTTACGCTTCGCTTGCTATGTATAATTGCTGTTGATCATTTGAATTAATATTCGAAGGCGGTTTGTTCTACATGTATGCATACACCTATAACAGCCACCTGGGCACTCTGGTGGAATAGGAGGCTTTCTATATTAATTATTATCATACTATATCCAAATTACTCCATAGCTCTATGTTATTTACTATGTGGCACTCTTTTCTATCCGAAGCCCGCACATTCTTCGCCACACACGTGTCTGCTAAGGCTCACAATAGCCATTCGTAACTGATTTGATCTCAAGATAGCATATCCTAGTGTAACGATAATAGCTACCTATCATAGATGCTGGTAATTGTGCATGCATTTTCGGAACCACCTACAATCCTATCAATCTTCAAACGACGACACCGCATTTTTAGCACCCCGGGAAACACGTCCTAGTCTCCAAAATAGAGGCTTGAAGTGTTAGAAGATTACACTAGGTGTCCCTTCCTCTAACAGATAGTGTTTGGGGAAGCAGCATTTATATCCTTCGCCGAATTGTAAACCGAATTGTAAAGAATATGAGAATTTAGCCCTGTTAGAGAAAACCGGGTTTTTTTTTTCTTTTTTTAGGTGATGCAGATCGCCCCTGACCCTGGCTTCTCCGTAGCAGGAATATAAGTACTGTAAGGAATGATGATGGGAAGTCTTACCAATGGTGGAAAGATTCCAACTTGCCTTTAAACTCTCGGAAATCGAAATCGTCCCGCCCATCACTGCAATGCCCCCCCCCGCCGGAAACCTCCATATGCATGGCCTCATTGGAGTCCAACACGACATCCTGGTCATGATCAAGTTCAGGACCGGCAGTACCAGAAAAGGCAACGGAGGCCTGCAGGAAAGTAGTTGTAATCACGGTAGCGAACTTCACTCTACGAAAGGCATAGATCAGAGCCCGTCTTCCGTGGTAGTTGTAACAGGTTTAGTTTTCTAAGATTGACTACGTGCTGCATGATAAATCACAATTTGTTTCATGATCCCTCGATCATGGCAGCTTCTACTATGTATTATACCTTATCCTTCTTTTTGGTTTTTTTTGCTGCTCATATTGAGAAGTATGTGATTTCTTAACCAATTAGCAACCTGGCTCACATTATCTATTTTGAATGTAGGCATTCTACCGGTAGGATCCGGCCTGCTTGGCTATACTGTACTGTATGTATGTACAATGACTATATATATGCCTCATCATGATGGAGTTCCGACTTCAGGCTGATTAGCACTTACAATTGCACATATACATATGTATTACGTGATTTTCCATATACTGCATGGTTCTAGGCAACGCGAGGTATCTCGAAAAAATCGTGTTGCACACCTAGAGTATATAATGTAGCATTTGCAAATCAATCCCCAAGCTTCATTCCCGAAGTTGGGGAACCCCTCCCTTTAAAAGTCAGGTTATAAGATGCATCAAGAAATATTAGAAGTCGGAACTGCTTACCCTCCAAACACCTGAAAATGTATATCCATGGGCTCATATGAGTAGGCTTTTTTTCCCTTCAAGTCACGGTGCCATGGCAAAAGGATGTCAGCATGATTTTGGAAGCTTACAATCAAGTCTTAGAACTTTTTGGTTCAATCGAATTGTCATTGTGGCAGGCCGCAGCTATGATATCGATTTCACATACGTTTTTTTTTTTTTTTTCAAGTGAAGATTTACAGAGTTGCTACAAGATGTTTGTTTCCCAATGTCGTATTTATTATATGAAGTATAATTATTTCAGTAGTAGCACCATTCTACCACTAGTAAGGAATTACACTCCCATACCGACATTTCGTTAGTAATTATGTAATCGCTGCTTGTTAAACTCCATTGACTCGTATCAATATAAGAAGCGATAGAAGTATTCACCGCCCAACGGGACACGCCGCTCAACGGACCGCCCTCAACGGACCACCCCACCAAAATTCCAGAACACAGCTGAAATGGTTGTAATAATGATTATTATCTAAAGGAATTCATAGTGTAGATAGTAAATATAAATTAGTTACAAGATTAACACCCGAAATGGGTTGGAGCCTCAACCCTCCTGCCTGCATGTGTTACCTGAGGCATCTCTGCACTTTGGCTTCATGCACTTGCATCGGTGCCACAACCGCTTTTTTCCAGACCTCTCTTCTTTGG